>CM042796.1:10908458-11166600 GCA_018691245.2 Ips nitidus | reverse complement strand
AATATNCCAGNNCTGACAACAACNCTCNGCNTGTGNNAAACGCGNCAAACGCTTCTAAGGCANCGTCGTCGNNGCCNATGTGAAAGAAAGTGACACCACTTTCACCATGTTTCATATTAGTATTTCAGTTTATATTTTGACATAAAAAATTTATTAATTTGATATTGAAGAAGCAAGATAAACCTTGATTTAAAACATTTTTGGAGATGACGTAGTTGGTTGACAGTAACTTTGATTTTTCAAAACAATATTTATGTGTTAAGTTTAATGTGTAATAGTACATTTTAATACAACATTTTTTGTTGTATAGTGGTTAATTGATGTTGTTTATCCCTGACTCTGAATTTATTTATTGTTTTATGTGTATTTTATTAGTTGTTTATTTCTATCTTTAGATATTCTGTAAATTCAAGTGTAAATTAATTTAACTTGTTCTTTTCAATGAATGATTGATAAAAAATAAATAAGTTATGATTTGATAGCTATAGCTAGTTGCTTATTTAAAGAATATACATGTGGGCAGATCCATAACAAAAATTATCCTGTTTAAGGCTGAAAAAAAGAGTAATACACATTAGGGAATTAAAATTAGACCATAAACCATAACATTATTTTACAAATTTCCTTTATAGGAAAGCATTCAGCAAGACCAGGTGTTAATCTCCTATGTACTGCTTTTACTTTTAGGAGATTGGAAGACAGGATTTTGTTTCACTGCTGTCTAGGTTTTGACTCTTTTATTTGGGTCATCCTCAGGACAAAATAATATTATTTTACAAATTTGGTTTATAGGAAAGCATTCAGCAGAACCTTTGTCCTGAGAAGAACCCAAATAATACCAACAAAAACTTCAGAGATTGAAATGTAATTACATACATTGAATTAAGTTTAAGGTTTTACTTATTTTAATTTTAGCTCAGATCTCACTCACTGTATTGGCTAACAATAGCTAAATAATTAAATGTAAGACAAATTTTACTGCAAGAACCAAAAAATAAAATTAAATATTAATTTGGTTTTATATATAAATGCATTCAAGTATCTAAACAGACAAAACTTGATTCTATGATTAGCTGTAATTATTAAAATGACCACTAATGTTGAAAACACACCTAGTGCTGCATCTGCCATGTTTGCTAAATTTGAAATGCATTTCAAAATTATTCAAACAATCACAGCCACATAAACAGTAGCAAGCTCTGCCAATAATATTAAGAGCACATAGGGTTTATAGAGTAATACAGGCGTAAAATGTAGAATGCATTCTAAAGATAGTGGACATAGAGTTTCTCATAAACCAGGCTTTACCTGAAATACAACTCACAGTTTCAAAAATCAAATTTGCTATTGCAAAGTATTTGCAAGTTTGAGAACAAGTTATTCATACTGATATTCAATTACTACTTTCTAAAATACAAGTGATATTTTCTGAACTACATGGGTAAATGTTGTAGTGTTTCTGTTGTGTTTTTATAACAAATAACAAATATTGTATTATTTGAAGGGGTTAGAAGCTAAAAGGCTTTTATTTAACCAGGCAAATGAAAAAATCTGCAATTGCCCTCAAAATGTATGTAAAATCTGAAATAATAAACAAAACAATAGCACCATATAAATATTAGTTTTAAGTAAATATACATTTATTTAATTTTGACTAATAAAGAGACATAAACCCATTTGCCTTCAATCCCTTCAATAATTATTGTTTATTTATTTAACTTGGAGTTCTTACCTATTTCAGACCCCAAAAATATGTAATTTGCCGAAAACCGAAGACAGCCAGATGTGCATATACTGAGTAGTAATACTATTCTTATTAAGTATATGTACAGACAAACAGTTTATTTTATAATGTTGGAAATTTGCAGAAACATAAACATAAATTAAAAACTTAATCACAATTTGAGGTTAAGGTTAGGTTAGTGTCTGTTAATTTTCATCTGTCGACTGTCAGTTTTGAGTTGTTTTCACTAGTTTTCAGACTCAAATGCCAACAGCAGAGTTGATACCTGGAGGACATATAAAACAATAATTTTAGAGAATTATATTTATTTTTATTTAGACGTATAAAACTTCTATCATAATTTTATTCGATAGCTTACTAACTTGTTTCCTGTTTTTTTATGCTTGTTGAAGTTTTGAAAGATAACTATATAATGACACAGTTGGCTGTAACAAAATTTATTGAAACAATACTGAATGGCATAAAACCTAAAACGATTAAACGAATAAACACGTTTCTGGTCAACGTATAAAAACTTTAGTAATTTAGAACCTTAACAAGAAAATTTAGTATTGATTTTTTATTTTTAACATACAATCGCCAGGCGGCGCTTATTTTAGAGCAATGCCGACAGTTTGGCCTCACACCGACAGATGGCGGCCATGATATATACAGTACATGGATTTAATTTCAGCTCAATATACAGGGCGAACTACGAAATCGGAACGGCAAACGGCCGCTGTACAGGATGTCCAGATTTAGTGTGTTTTAACAATAAAAATAGTTTATTTCTATCTAGCCGGAAATGGAGTTTTCCTGTCAAAAAACACTAAATCTGAACCCCCTGTATATTGAAAAAAAATTGTCGTAGAAATTTGAGAAAATAATGTATTATAAATTAGGCCATGAGATAATGCTGTAAAGATCCAGAGAGCGGGAATTATAATAATTATAAGTTAAAAAAGCGATTTTCTTTATTCTATACAGGGGGTCCAAGATAAAGAGGGCCTCTCTGGAGATCTTGAGAAGCGTTAAAGATACAGATTTGGTTAAATGGGAGACAAGTTACGTAATATCATGGCCTTAGTAAAATGATGAGATTTAAAAAAACCTCGAATTATTTTGGTTTTTCAGATATTTTGAAAATAGTGGCATTTTTTATTTAAAGTTTTATTTTTTTTGTGACGTTAATACTGGACCTAGACCAAAACTAATACACTTAACACTCCTTTACAGTCACTCGTGTGTGTGTCTTTAATGTTCTTTAAACTGGCGTTGTCAGTTTTCAAGTTTGATGATGTTTTTATGTAACACTCTGAAAGCCCTTTTTAATCCGAGTTCAATATTATTCGAAACTTTGTTATATATAATTTTTTGTATTTTTAGTATTGGAGAAAAACTGATTTTTGACATTACTAAGTTTAATTTAACAATAACCATCTAAATAAGTAAAACTATTTGTCCAATAGGCAATTTTTAATTTAAAAAAAAAACAGAGTAAAACGCATTTAAATCATAAAGTGTCCTACATTATTGAATTCGGAAAGAAGAATCATATTAAAAAACAAGCACCGCTTTAAAAAAACTGATGATGGTCTCGCTAAGACAAAACTTTAAAAGTTGCCGTGAAAAAGTGTTATTAGTTTTGGTCTAGGGCCAATATTAACGTAACAAAAAAATAAAACCTAAAATCAAAAAATTCACTTTTCTCAAAAAATCTTAAAAACCAAAAAAAATCAACGTTTTTTTAATTCATTTTATTAAGGCCATGATTACGCAACTTTTCTATTTAACCATATCTGTACCTCTAATCGTTTTCAAGATCCCCATAGTAGCCCACCTTATCCTGGACACCCTGTTTATTCGTTATTTTTGTTCAACACCTTCAATCCGCTTTGATTCTAGAAGAAAGGGCTTTCCAAAATCTATTGCGTTGATTAGATTTGGTGGTTTTACGTTTTTTTGGTTGCAGGAGTTAAACATTACAAGAAATGTTGATTCTTCGATAATTTTTCAGTGAGCAATTTATAACATTTACATATTTACAAACTACAGAAACATAAGAGGCTAAGAAAAGGGACAGCAGTTTAGTATTCGCATAAAGGCGGCAAAGGATCTAGGATCTGAACTTTTAACAAAGTAGTACCTTATTTGAATATACTTAAAAGTCAAATACAACAATTATTCAGAAATTTTACTTTTACACACGTGTCATCCTGTAAAAAATTTACACTTAGTTTAACATCAATTTTCTCTGGAACTCTTCGATCGATTTCCTTTTTTACTTTTTACTTTAAGTTTTGTGCTTCCTTTACACTTTATACCAATTTCAATCAACGCTAAAGCCTTCGCCACATCAGTAGAAGCCATATCACCCATGTTGGATTTTTAAGAATCAAAATGATGAATGACTTTCGCTTGACAATAACCAATGATGTGTAGCAACTTCGATTAGGAAACCTCTAAAACAGGTGTGGAAAAATGAGACCAATATCTACATTTTCTTCAAAACCCTGTATTTTCTTTAATAATTAAGATATCATAGGGAATACAAAAAGGAAATGTTCAGAAAATAACGGGCTACAATTTGATGTTATAAACTATTTTCAAATCTCAGTTGTTCTCTCCACAGGGTGTTTCAAAAAGCACAGAAAATTGCTTACTTTCTTTTCGTCCCTGTATGTGGCATAAAGACAAACCATTTAAAAATCGTAATAGGGCAGATGTATTCATGAAGGATCAAGCTACAATTCATAAAAAAAGATGATCAAAATCGAGCGACAGATTGAAGAGGAAATTGATGTTAAACTAAGTCTAAATTTTGACCGTTTCCCTAATTTTGCCAGTGTGTGTACTATATGAAAACATTTATTTAATTAAAAAAAATGATTTGAAAATTGTCGTAATTCTCTGGTAGTATTATCACTGATAATTCGACTTTTCCATATACTCTAATGTCATATGAAATTTGCGCTCTCTGTAGCGGTAGAACTAATTTTTTCCATATCTTTTAGAGAGTAAGTACCTAATTAGATTCTAAAAATAATAAAAACAAATTTGTCAAAGTTAAAATAAGTTAATCTCGTATGAAACTGAAAAAGTCTTGGCAATACGACTAAGTTCTTTGAGTCTATGTACTATCACAAAGTCATTCGTGTTTATTATAACTCATATTGCTATTATTACTTGCTCAAGTACAATTTCTGTAAAGCTTCAAATCTGACCACCCTGTATAAATACTCCATTAGCATAGCAAAACAATTAGCCTTAAACTTTGGTTGAGATGCTGTTTTTAGGATCTTTAAGCAAAGACGAAGGTGCAAAACATCTAGACTATTACGTAATATATGATCAATGTAGGCAAAAATCTTGAAAATAATGGCATGACAATGTCCTTCACAAACCAAGATTATAACCAGAAACCATCAATTAATTAAACCAGTCTTTAGTTTTTGGTGCCATCGCAAACATCTGAATTACTAATAATGTATTTTTTGGTAAGTATTTTTTTTGTACTTAATATACATTTGTTTTTCAAGACAGAAAGTCATTAATTGCCGCTCTAAGGCAGAATGTGACACTCAAGAAATGGTATGTTCTATGTTAACAGCAGAATTCTTAATTCGTCTACGTAAATGTGACAAATATGCTTATGGCTCAAAATTAGACGACTAATGACATAACATCTTAGTTAAGTTTAGATTAGACTGTGTTATTTTGCACCTGACCTGTCACACCCAAACTTCAATTTAACTTAAGTTGTAGGTCTTAAAAGTATAATTATAGTGACAAATAGGAATTAGCTCAAATTGTCATTTTTTATTCTTGCAGAGAACAATTACTTAAATACTTATAATTTTATACATACAGGGTATTTCAAATGTGCCGGAACGGTCTACCTTTTTCCACAAGGTGGATGCTGCATTTTGGGATATCACGTAGGTTAAAAAATCTATCTCTTGATGGTCGTTTCAAAATTTTGTAGGACCAATGTCTTCGGACCATCAGTGACATTTACCACCTTTAGTCTGCTGATTATAGGAATTTTGGAAGAACCTAAATATTGATAAAAACCATCGCCGACCCATTTAAAAAAATGGTGGTAGATGTCGCTGGTCCGAAGACTTATAGGTTCTAACATTTAAAACGACTATCAAGACCTAGATTTTTAACCTTACTAATTTTAGAATACGTAATATTCCAAAATTCTATTTTTGCAGCTTTCACCTAGTGGAAAAAGGTAGACGGTTCCGGATTATTTGGAATACTCTGTATAATAAAAATGTAAGAAGATATAACAAAATAAAAAAAATAAGTTGTGGCCTTTATTTCCGCAAATAAGACCTTCCCAAAAAGCCATTAATCCTCACAGTGCGGGCATATAAAATCATCAGTGTCCTTCATTGTTAACTCTACACATTCCTCTTGAACCCAAAGTTGGCACATGGCGCATAAGCGCATATCTGCTTGGATATCGTCTTCACAGACAAAGCACGTCCAAGATTCAGAATTTAAATTATTCTTCTTCTTTACAACTACTTTGCTTGTTTGGGTTTTCTTTGAAGATGGTCCCGACTTTGCTTTCTGCGAACAATTCTCTTGTGACATATGTTGCGCCTTGTAATTTAAAGCTTTTCTCTGTAAGCCCTGTCTTTATAAAGTTATTACCGGGTCTTAAAAATTGCGCTAAATATGTTGTGGTCTTCAGAATGAGTTTACAAACCGTCATTTCATTTCCGATTCTGCAATGACATGAACCAGAGTATCGATAAGCGGTGGCGGAGTTTCGGATATTTGGTTTAGAAAGTGCAATAATGGTAAGTTGTCTTCATCATCTGACGAATCTAGCTGAGCAGAATTTTTTTTCTTAAAACTTCTCAAGGTTTAAATACCACTTATGGAATACTGTTTGGATTGAAAGGGTAGACCTATACCTTTAAATCCATTGGTAATCTTAGCTACACTGATACGTTTTTTCCAAACTGGTTTGAAGACAGCAGAAAGACTGCTTTCTCGAGTGGTTGGAGCTCATGAGTAGTGTTACTAGGAAGACACAGAAGTTCTATGTCGTTCTGATCAGCTCTCTCTGATATAGTAACATTTAAATGTTTTTTTCACTGAACTTCCCTGTGACACCCAGATGTGACTTTGCACCATCTAACATTAATAAAACTTTGCCTTTTGGTTTGTACTTCAAAAAATGGACCAACCCCAAACGCAACTTTTTAGTTGTCATACTACCTTTTGTACTCCCAGAAACCTTCCATCCATTAGGTAAATTGTCACAAAAAGTAGGTTTCAAACGAACCCCTTTAAAGAGAATCATCGGTGGTACTAAGAGCGTTAATAGATGCTCATGAGAAACCAAGTTTCAATTCAACTGCGACATCCTTTCTCGTTCATGTTAAAATTTCTTTCAGAGTTCCCTTCTTTTCTCCTCACGCTCCTGTTCTTGTTCACGTGTTAGAACTGGTTTTTTTTTAGATCCTAGATGTACTTAAAATGCATCTTCAGAGTACGACCAGCAATTCCGCTATGCTGTTCTACATATCTTTGCAAGTGGCCATTTCTTAATAATAATTGTAATGCTTCTTCCATCATTTCTTCGTTCCACTTGGTATGAAGGACTTTAATTTTTGGTTTGGACATCTATAAAAATGTTTTAGTAATCAGCCAAAACCAACGACAATTTAAATGAGTAGTCTTCAAATAAGGTCCTTTGCAGAGCTTCTTACATCTGGAAATATAGCTCAGTTGTTAATTGCGACGAGGCAATATTTTCCGCAAGCACACTTCTTTTAAAACACAATAAGTTGGACCACTCTTGTATATGGGATTGGGCCACTGAACGGTGAGGTAGTGCACTCCAAATTGGTTCTGGAGTGCAAAACAACCCTGGAAAAGCTGGCCCAAAAGAACGACATACGTCTTGTGTGGGTTCCAGGACATGCTGCTATTCCGGAGAGAGGATCTACTGGCAAAACTGGGCACTTAGAAAGTGCCTGTTGGTCCAGAGCCGACTGTGGGGATCGCCAATAGCAGGGTGATCCAGTCGCTAAAATCTTTAGCCCAGCAGCTGTTTCAAGAACGCTGGGACTCCGCCATAAGTATGAAGCAGGCCAAAGAACTAATCAGTGGCCCCTGAGCCAAAAATACGAAATACCTGCTGAAACTAAGCAGATAGAACTTAAGGACGGTGACCTGGCCACTGCCAGCGAGACGGCATCAGTACTTGATGGGTATAACCGAGAATCCTACTTGTCGAGGATGCTTGGAAGAAATTTAGGCCCGGGCCTTATTTCTCGTCTGAAGTAGATGGTGCAAAATCAGCAGAATGTAATCATCAATCTCAAACATTTGGAACTAATTCCGAATCTTCCAAAAATGTGCTTATATTCTGAGTTAATCTAACAATTCAAGAACTTCATTTCATTAGTTACTCAGCACTACTGAAAACGGTACTTTTTTCAAATCGCTCTACCGTGTAGGTACTGTGCCTTAAAGAGTGTTATTAGGGGCGGGAAATTCAAAGATTGGCCTTATTTTACGATGACCTTTAATTCCCTCCAGTACCTTAAATTTTAGGTAATTCTATTGTTTATAAGAAATATTTTCTAAATTAATGAAGGCCACATCTATCGTGCACCGTTGGCAAGAAAATGGTGACCAACAATTCAATACTTCCATGTTAAAAAATCCGTAAAATCTAAAATATTAAACTTTGATAAAAATGGCACATTTGATTTTAATTTTTCCTGAACTATGTCAAAAAGCCATTTGTGATTTTCTTCGAGTAAAAAAAAGTACAAAAAGTTGTCATTTTAGCTTTAAAAAAGGTCTCTAAGGGTAAATATTTCGGAAAAAGTGACTTTAAACACGAAATTTCTGGAAAAATTCTTTGCTTTAAGTAAAGTCTGTTTTGCAGAACCAACGCAAATTGCAGAAACTTTCCGATGTTTATAGAATAATATGCTAATTAATACCTTTGTTTTAGATAATAAGTTGTTTGCTGCTTGGAATTGCATCAGCAAAAAATCAAACTGATGCTGAAGTAGTAAACACTACAACCGCTACCAGTCCACTGGCCAATCAAGAACCATTCGAGACATTTTTACTGAATTCCTACAATTATGATAATCCATTAATTATACGTTCGAGAATACCGGAATCTTCGCAGCCGCAGGACATCATTAAGCACCAAGGTATCACTTTTCTTAGTTTATTTACATAAAAATCGTTAAATTTACATTCAGGGTTACTCAAGTAAAGTTTCATATTAAAATTTCCAGAAATCAATGAGGATAACTTTGCTATTGTATATTGTAAAGACAATTTTGATGGGGTGAGACAAATATGGCGTTAGTATACATTTATAGTCCCCCTATTTATGCAACCGAATTTTCTATTAAGTTGTTAATTTAACTTAACTAAAGTTAAATTAACATGTTGGTCAACTTTTTAGCTGTTTTTCGTGCGTGCATAAATTGAATGTAACTATTGAAACTTTACTTTAATTTAGTATAATTCTAACTTGCTCTAATTTAACGTCGTGCATAAATCCTCCTTTAAAAATCAAAACAGCTATTTACGTATTTAAGCGCAAAAAGCTCGATGACTTCATTCTCAGCGAATTAAAGTCACGCTAAATCATGCTAATCATTTTACCTACGACCTCAGTGTAAATAGCTATTTACGCATAGTTTTCCGTTACGTAAAGAACCTCTGTACGCACAGTTGTAAAAAAAACGCACAGCTATAAAAAAAAAGCGCACAGTTTTAAGACCGGCCACAAACTATCGCTCTAATGCTGGGAAAAATGGATTTTGTTTACATTTCTTCCTTTATCAGAGTATTAGATGGAGATCATCGCGTAATGCATTGTTCATCTAGAAGTAACTACCACTTCGTCTAGAATATTATCTGCAATAGCAAACACATCAAGTAATATTACTGAAAGTTTTCCCTTTCTTCTTAATAACTGCAATGTCACCATAAATAATTATTTTAAGAACAACACTAATAATTATTAGTAACATGAAGATTAGTACAAATATGTGGTGTCAATACGTTGAAAATATATTTTTTTAATGAAAAGTTACTGAATTATATGAATTGCGAAAACAGGACTGGTCGTAGGTAAAGTATAGTACGTCACACGTGCTCTAAGGCATTTTACGCACGTTATGGAAAACATTACACACGAAACCGCGTAGCGGCGAGTGTGTAATTCCATGAGTTTCAAGTAAAATGCTTCTTACAGCACTAGTTACGTAATATACTATAATACCACTAAACTTGCGTAGATACTCAAAAACAGGATCAAAACTATACACAATTAAACACTGACATCAAACTGGTGATACTGACATTTTCAATAATGGTATGCATTGTGGAACAATGCAACAAAATGTGAGGACCACAGACTAATCAGTCTCATGAGTCACACACTGAAGATATTCCTTAAGATTATCCACTACAGAATATCAGTAAAGTACGAAAGAAACCTCAGATCCACACAATTTGGATTCAGACGAGGTTTAGGGACGAGAGAAGCATTAATTGCGACTCAAGTACTGATTCAGAACTGTAACGACCAGAGAAAGGACATAATGCTGTGTTTCATCGATTATGAAAAGGCGTTCGACAGAGTCCAACATCATAAACTGATCCAAATCCTAAATAGATTGGACATAGACCAAAAAGAGATCCGCTGCATTCAAATATACTGGAACCAAATGGCTGAAGTCAGAGTTGGTAACGATCTCACAGAAGCAAGACCAATTTGTAGAGGGGTCAGACAAGGGTGTGTTCTCTCCCCACTTCTCTTCAATTTATATTCTGAAGCCATCTTTCAGGAAGCCCTAGAAGAACGCAACGTGGGCGTTAAGGTGAATGGTGTATGGGTCAACAATATTCGTAATGCGGACGACACAGTTCTAATTGCAGATAACATGGAGGATTTGCGGGATATGCTTGGGACTGTCGGGGAATGCAGTAAGAACATGGGCCTCAATATCAACACCAAGAAGACTAAATTCATGATAATTACTCGAAAGCCACAAGAATTTCAAAACTCAAGCCTAACATATGAGAATCAACCAATAGAGCGAATAAATAAATTTAAATATCAACCAACGCTGAGGTCTTGAGAATAATCAATAAAGACCGCGAATTGATAGACACCATTAAATGTCGAAAACAGCATACCTGGGCCACGTAATACGCAACGAGAAGTACCAATTCCTGCAATTGATATTTGAGGGAAAGAGAAGAATCGGCAGGAAAAAGATGTGGACAGGACTGAGGACAATGCATACCATACGTAATAAGGAAGAGTGGACAAATGTGATAGCAAACATCCATTAATTGAAACGCAGCCGAAGAAGAAGAAGAAGATGCCTTGTGGCCGTTGCTCTGGACAGCAAGCGAAACACATTTTTCGCTTGCTACCCTGCTTGGCAACGCGAGTAAATGTAAACTCTTCGGAAAAGGGTAACTTTTCATTGAGATTTGGAAGCACAAAATGCCTCATTATTGAATGTTTGTAGAAAATATTATTCTTTTTTGCACTATTTTTTCATTTTTTAATGATTTTTAGTCATCAAAATGTTATTTTTTTTGTAAGCACTATGCTATATTTGCTGTTCTTTTGTCATCAAACTCGAAGTCGGTTTTATAAAAAATTTCAAGCTTGCGTGCAAAAAGTGCATTTTCTGCACTTGTTGCATTAATAACTATTTTAAAATTTAAAATGTATACTCCTCGGAAAAGGGTAACTTTTCGTTGATATCTGGAAGCGCAAAATGTATCATTATTGAATATTTGTAGAAAAACTTAATTTTTAAACATTCTCAAAAAGTTTTAGAGATTTTTCGATCGCAAAATTAAATTAGACTGGACAGATACATTTGGGTCAAAAATAAAAAATCGACAATGAATATTAAACAGAGATGGCTGCCCTTATAAAAAAAAGATACACCTACTCCGAAAACCATTAAAATGGCGACTACCCAACAAATTATGCTTAGAATTTTGAATATAATTTGAGAAAGTAAAAATTTACACTTAGTTCAAGTAGATCTAGCTACGCTTCTCTCTTAATAGTAATTTACGTTACAAGTCCGGGAAATGGGTTATTAAAGTACAAGCCTAGATAGTTATTGTGCAACATCTGGTGACATCTGTACTCAACTCTATGAGTTTGATTACTTGAATCACCTTGTATATGTTACAGGAAAATGGAGTTAACACAATATCACTCATAAATTATATTATGTTCCAGCCAAGTCTGCACAAGAGACATCGCCCAATACAGTACCTTCTCAGTATCCAGTACCTTTGCCCTACTTTAACATACAGCAATCAGACAAAATCGAAGTGTTGCCAACTGTTAGCATTCCAACAATTTCAGATTTGTCTGCCTTGTTGTATGCGGATAGTCCATACTCAGTTGGTTTGACGTCTTTTGAAAGCAACTTTCCTACGTATTGTAAGTGTTAAGTGGTTTTAAAAAATATTCGTTCAACTGTGATAAAATTTTCAGATCAGGCTACCAAGCTACTAGATCCAGTACCAATACTGCCAGTGTTAACGCCGGCTCAGTTGCAGTTCAGTAATGTAAGGCCTTTAATTCAACATACAGGGCGTCCTAAAATTAACACTACTGTATACTACAAGCAAAAATAAAACAATCCAACTCCTTTAGGCTTCTTAAAGGAGATATTCTTCTCTAAAGTGAGGTCCCAGAAGATGATTTTCTTAGTCAAAATGAGATTTTATTTTAAATGGAACTCAGAATTGCAATTTATTTTAATCGGAAATTCAGAATCGCAAACTGTTTCTATTCATTCATTGTTAATACGATTTTATGTCTATGTTATGTATTAGGTCAGTGAACATTGAACAATTGCTGCCCTCAGAGTGAACCGAATCACACATAATGATCTTTTCAGAATATGATTCTCTCAGAATATCCAGCTCTTCCAGGAACCGGATGACCTTTCTGGGCGAGATGTTGTCCAGATCTTCCGGCCGGAGTGCCTCTTTTTCAAAAGCGCGAAACCTGGATCTGGCAAGAGCCGGACAGCAGCATAGCAAAATTGCGCTGCCGACTTGTCGTCTTCCATGCACCAGCGGCATTCGGCATCATCTGCCATGCCAATCCGATGCATGTGGGCCTTTAGGCAGCAATGACCGCTATACAATGCTGGCATAGCCTTTAAGTGTTGTCTGCTGAGTTGCAGGAGATTATCAGTCCTAGTCTTGGACGAGCCCTTCACACATAATTGACCATCCCCGGCGTTTTCAGCCATGAGCCGGAGTGTTTTTCGTTACACCACTTTGAGATGATACTCCTTGCTTTCCTATGAGCAAGACAGACCATTGGTTCTTGGCCCGTGAACGCCTCCTCTGATGCTACTTTCGCAAGTCATCTGCCTTGGAATTGCCTGTGAAGCCGAAATGACCAGGGCCCTAATTCTTGAACGCAGGGAGTAGAATTATCGATAGAATGTTGACAGAACTGGTTGGCAAAAGCAGGTTTCTGTTAAATTATGTGTTCTTTTGTCTTGATAACTCCCTTCCCTCGATTCAAGAATCTAGGGCCTGGAATCCACATTAGGGTAACCCTGTTTGCTTTTCCAAGAGTGACAGCTCCAAGCGGTCTTTCACAGGTTCCGACCGAAAATGTTCGTACGGCTGCCTTCATGTTCGGGAAAATTTTTATCGATTTTTGCCCAGATGAAATCGGAAGGTCTCCTATCATTCTCCTAGAGCAGATTTCGATGGCAAATAGTTCCGCCTGGAAAACCTTTGGGGTGCTGCCAAGTCCTCTCCTTAGGTTCGCCTTATCATTATAAGTCGCTGCTCCTCGCTATGTCAGCGATTTCGAACCGTCCGTGAACCAGAGGATGTTAGCTTACATGAGGTGGTCAGCACACTCAGTCCAGTCCCCTTTCGTGTCCTGTCGCTTAGCGTTTCAGCTGCCACAAATGTCGGATGTCAACGTCAGAAACTCACGGTTTAGAATCTCTAAAAGTGCTTCTCGATGCTCCACGTATGCCGTCAACGCATGGGTAGAGTGATGTGATGTAATGACCGGTAGGAGAAACTGAAGAGGAGGCAGATTGTGGAGGCACTCTAGCGCGGACGTTGGCGTCGTTTTGATCGCCCGTTACTGCGGTGCTCTAGAGACTTTTATTACACCAGACTAACGCACCGTAGGTCAGCATGGGTCTGACGATACTAGTGTAACTTCAAGGTTTCCCACAGCTACTTGTCATGCATATCCATTGAAAAACCTTTGCTTTACTAACTAAGTGAGAGTTCTATCAAAAGTGACTTCGAGATACTTCACCTGAGTTGCAAATGGTATTGCTTCACCAGATAAGACAGGTGACCGAAGAAAGTCCAGCCTCCTCCTCCTGATAGTATTATGACAAAGATTTACCTAGGTAAATCTTCGTAGAAAAAGGTATTCCTTCTGGCACCAGCTTTGGGCCACATTGAGCACTTCCGGGTCACATATGACTGGCGGAAAAAACATTAATTTTCAGCCACTTTGGATAATTTAAAAACAATTTCTTCTTGTAATCATAGTTCGGCAGCTCTTATCAAACTGCGACCAAAAGGTTTTCTCTCTACGATTCAAGAGTGTTAATGCAGTGTTTTCAATAAAAAAAATAGTTAGAACCTGATTACCATTCTGAATTTACAAGAATCTATAGGGGGTTCATCCATTTACAATAACAAGGTTGCTGGTTCTTTTTAATACAAGCGACAACGTGGCCTTCGACATTTCCTTCTTCAGAGTGTTCAAAACCTACTATACCAAATAAGCAATGCAATAGACAGTTACTTCGTTTTGAACGTGACAAACAAAGAAGTAAGCGTCACATTCAAAACCGTCATCCTATTTTTGTATAATTTTTGGTATACATATTATGTGTTCTAGAACAATCAATCAGCACTGTAAAATAGTGATGTCTGCTGTCTAATAATATTTTTATCGTTTACCACCTTTGAGAAAGAAGTAAACTATTTCCGAAAATGTTGGTAACTGAAAAGTTAACTTTTTTCTTTAAAAACCACCTGTTTTTTGAAAATTGTACTATTTTGTTAAAGGAGACGTGGTTTTTTTATAAAGCTTTAAAGGACTTAAGTTTACTAAAATTTTCCTGCAAAATCAACCTTAACCTATATGGTACATTAATGTTGGGACACCCTGTATTTAAACAGTTAGTTAATCTGTTTTAAACTTGCAGTCATGGAATCCTGGAAGTACCGAAGCACCCCTTGCAAAAGACAGTCTGGCAACATCACTGACAACTGATTCAAACTCTCAACGGAACTTTTTGATACAAAAGGTTAACAAAATCACATCAGAACAGGATGTCTCATTATAAACACGGCTTATTGTAGTTTATACTCCATCAAACTTTTATTTCAATAGAACATTCTATACTGGGTGATCAAATTGCTATGGCCCGGGTAACTAGGAATTATAAAATGTTTTGTGAGCACTACTGAGTGTTATTTGCATTTCTCATTTTATTACCTAGTGAATCAAAAATGATATTTTTTTAATTTAAAAGCCATCAGAGTGTGTTTAATTTCACGAAAATGTAGCACACTGTATAATCGCAACCCTGTATTTTTATCAATAAGTAGCATCCTACAGGTGTCAAAAATGAGACACCCTGTCTAAACGTTTAGTTCTAACTATAAGAACTTTCATCTAACTTTATCTAGAAATTAGAAACACTTTAATTTATTTGCCATGTAAAAATACTTCTCCAATTTCTTGATTGATTTTAGAACCACCCTGTTTACTAGTGATTATTTTTAATTATTCTAACACATCTTTTGTTCTGATTTATAATTGTAGATTCCGGAAGTGGCTAGTTTCACTAAAAGTGGACAGTTTTCCATATCAGACATCCCAGAATTAACAGAACTGGAAGCCATATTTAAAAATTCTACTACTGCTGTGAGTGTTATCGAATCTAGAAGCGGAACGGACCTTGATAATGTGGATGCTGCAACGAATACCACTCTCGAAGACGAACACATTGATTCAGTTGAAACTACTACATCGGTGCAATCCAACATAGAGTTGCAAAGTGCTGTCATTACTGACATTAACTCCAACAAAATTGAAAACGATGAAGAAGAAAAATTAGATGAGAGCATTAATGCAGCTGAAGATGATAATAGGCTAAAAGGCAACGTGTCCATTTGGGACTTAATTAGCGGAAGAGATTCAACAGGGCAGAATGAAGAAAGTGTTACAACCAATTTGGACGAAACAACTGTTGCCGTTACTGAGAATATAGTATAAATCGACTTTGTTGAAAATAATGTAATATAAGAAGTATTCTGAAATTTCTTGGTTTTGTGTACCTATACAGTGCGCAAGATATGAATGTACTGCAGTAGATAAAAAATATCTAGATATCATAAGAGTGTTGCGCAATAGGGAGGCCATACACGGGCTTTCAAAAATTAGGTACTTGTTTCAATTATTGAAATATTTATAGATCAAAATAATGATGAATGCGTTCGAAACACTAGAAATTGTATATATTGAAGTATGACTTCAGATTTTTTTTTACTCGCATACAGAATTTGATACTTTTTTGCACGCATATCAGTGCAGAAAGTTAGACTTTTCCGCACTCCTAACAAATGCGGAAAGTGATACTTTTTCGCACGTTGACTGAAGTTGTCCAGAGAGCGTAGTAGCGAGACAAAAATTGCAATTTTTCATATGATTACCATACGCTTAAATTAAAACAAAAACTGGAAGTAGCTAAGTAATGTACTAGGTATAATGTTTTGACAAATGTGGCACATTATTAGTTTTGGGAGGTCTGTAGCTACTAAAACACGAATTAAAAAATCCAGGTCCGTATTTGAAAAATTGAAGTTGATGATGGTATATAGAAAACGAAACGTCGGTGCTAAAATCCTAAAGTATTTTCTTGAATAGCGTAAAAAAGAACTTCCAGAAAATGCCATTGATTTTCCACAACAATCAATATAAAGTGGTAAAAAAAAGAAATTTGACATTTTTTGTCGTATATCTCCGGATGTAAAGAGTTTTTTGTTTTTTTTTATGAAATTATTTAGCAATAAAATGCGCAACTTTGCCTCCGTTTAACTCAAGCTCTATCAACAATAGTTTTAGAGATAGCAATGCTAATGCATCGAATTTGTAACATCTTTTCTATTATTTAGTCCACTAGGGTAATAAAAATATTTTGCTTAAGGAAGTATTTTGAGAATATAAATTAACAAATTTAACAAATTACATAGGTATAAAACCGTAAATCTCGCCAATAAAAGAAAAAGCAAGTTGCATCATTTCGTACCAAATAAAACGACCTGAACGAGATGAGCACCGACTCGAACAGGATCGACCTTACTGGGAAATCTGAAAGAATGCCCGACCATCTTAACGACCCGCAACAGACGAGCTTTATCAAAAATTTAAATTAATGCTGAGAAATCGAACCGTATATTCAAAATTTGGTAACATCCACGAGAAAGTAAAATTTTAGCCCGAAGAGGTGTGGTTCCTTATAAAAATCATCGGCCCAGAGTCATCTGTATCAGTTCATCTTTTACTTTCGTTTACAAATTATTGTAGAAGATGCTGGCCGTAAGTACATTATTTTGTTTTTCTTGGTGGTTGGGTTACACTTTCACCAAAATTTCATTTTTGGGTTGCATTTATTAAAATTTTAATTGTATGTCATGTCAGGTGGTTGTATTGTCAACCCATCTTACTTTTCTATGCTTTTACTATAGATACGAAAATTCAAACTACGCGCCATAATATGTGCGATGTTGTCAACTATTTTGCTATTTCCGATGATCTTACACCATCCTTATACGTCAAAGTTGAAGTAAATTATTACGTAGTTGCTAGTTTTCACTATGTCACACCAGTTGAATACTCTTTTCAATGAACTACAACATCACAAACATCAAAAGTTTATGTTTAGTAATAATCGTTGTTTATTATGGCGTTGGAAACAATTAGAATATTATACAAGTAATCGAGTATTGGTAGGAAGACTTTGCAGTACACTAAAGCTTCTTCAGGCTAATTTTTTTTAAATAATAATGTTTTCAGAATTATAAAGCTAGTAAAGTTGCAATTGGCTTAATTTACGGAGTAAGATGTAAACGTAGTTATTACATTTTTACCAAATATTTTTGAAACTGTTCAAGTATAAATGCAAACTGATGATGAAGTAAACCTATTTATTCAAAACTATAAATCATATTTATAGCTAACAACTGTGAATTCTTAAATCAGCCTAAAAATGCATTATTATAACTAGTAGGTATTTATTTACTGAAAGTATTCAACAGTGAAAAATTAGTTGCAAATTCGTATTTTAGTGTTTCATAATCTACTTGATAATCACGTTTTGAAATAAATTAGAAAATTCCATAATGTTTTTCTCGTTCGAGAAAAATAACAAATTTTTTGAAAAAGCTTATGAAGAAATAATATAGTTTGGCTGTTACGATTTTATAAGACACCTTGTATACATGAATAGCTTATTTTAGATTCCTATAACTTTTGTATTTAGGATTTTGTTGTGAAATCAAGTAGGAAAGATTTAAGAGAGCGTGCAAAGTAAAACTGAATCACCCCATAACAAAAGGTCTCAAACAACAACAACTTGATTCAGTATCAGTATCATTTTTGACATTAATAACCATCATGTGAAAATAGTTATGCCTAAAGCATATTAGAGTTCTACTTGCAATTAGTTTATTTACAGCTTTATTTTAAGTGTTATTAATTAAATATTATAATAGAACAACACAAAAGGCATTTTGCATTACAATTATTCAAACAAAACAGAAATTTTAAAATTATACATAAGAATCCCATGGTAAGAAAGAAAGAACTAATGCAATAAATCAATGTTCAAGACAAAGATGAAGCATAACTTTGTAAGTGATATATGTTAATGTTCCAAAAGGAATATGGCGTGGTTCAACAGTTCAGTAGGAAGTCTAATTAAAATCTTGTGACCAACTGTTAAATTACATCACATCTGTTTAGGCACACTGTTACTTCTTTAGTCAAGTTTATCATCTTCAACTTTGTCTAGAGCATTGATTTACAATAGTTCTCTTTTCTTATCATAGAATTCCTATGTATAATTTTGAAGTTCCCATACCTGAATATTGCACAACAAAGGTGAATATGATACTCGTATCGTATAATTGCATTTGAATTTATTTGGAATATTGATAAAATCAGACTTTTTGTAACTAGAGCTATATTTAATTACAGATAATCTCCGCAGTACTTGCATTTGCCAGTCTAGCGCATGGAGGCGGCTTATTGCACGGAGATTTACATTCTGACCTCAGCCCTCCAGCTCCCGGACTAGAATACGCTTCGGGCTACCGAGGATCATCTGGTCCCATCTTGGAATCCCATTCAGCCCCTGTAGCTTCAGCTGCTTCGTTCAGTTCTGCAGAGTCATACAGTAGTGGATATGCTCAAGGGGCCCCCATAATCTCCTCCAATTTTGCTTCTGGTCCTATCAGCTCTGGAGGATTTGCTTCAGGTCCTATTAGCACTGGAGGATATGCTTCAGGTCCTATTAGCACTGGAGGATATGCTTCAGGTCCTATTAGCACTGGAGGATTTGCTTCAGGTCCTATTAGCACTGGTGGATTTGCTTCAGGTCATATTAGCACTGGAGGATTTGCTCCCGGTCCTATTAGCACTGGAGGATTTGCTCCAATTGCCACAGGTAGCATCAGTGGACCAGCCATAAGCGGATACAGTACTGGAGGTCTGGCTGGTGCAGGAGGATTTGCTGGCGTAGGTGCAGCAGGAGGTTTTATCAACTCTGGTGTTATTGGTGGTAGCGGATCAATTGGGTCGGATGGAGATATTCAGAATCATGGTCCTTTGAATGACGCTGGTACCACTTACGATCATCGTTACGAGAGAGTACCAGTGGACCAACCCGTTCCAGTCCAAGTTAGCGTTGACCGACCTTACCCAGTCTCTGTTCCAGTGCCAAGGCACGTGGATGTCCCACGACCAGTCAGAGTAGAAGTACCAACACCAGTTCAAGTTGAAGTAAGACGTCCCGTTCAGGTGCCCGTACCACGACAAGTTCCAGTACCAGTTAAAACCCCAATTTACCATCGGGTACCCACTCCAGTGCACGTTAAGGTTCCCAGGCCATATCCAGTTGTTATCGCTAAGCCATATCCAGTTCATGTGCCAGTTAAAGTGGGAGTGCACGTTCCTGTACCAGTTGCTGTCCATTCTACTGGTCCTCTTGGAGTTCAGGCTTATGGAGGACAAATCACTTTGAGCCAACATGGCGGCTATGGCAGTCAAGGCGGCTATGGCAGTCAAGGCGGTTGGCAACCAAGCTGGTGAATGTCCATCACTAACTTCTGAAGAGTGCCCCATTCTAGTCTGAATTTTGTTTTTTTAATGTTATACTCTGTCTTATGATTAAGTAGTTGATGATTAGTAAATTAAATAATGTTGACCAGTGTTTTATAGTTTTTAATGCGAGCTTGGAACAAATGAACAGTTGAGGCTGAAAACTATAAGTCAATATGTGTTGTTATCAAAAAGTGGTTTATTGTCAGTACCTATCTAATTTTAATAAAATTTTAAAATAAATGTTCTGAATATTTTTATTTCAATTTGTCGACTTACTACTTAATTACTTTTGTCGAATTACTAGTAGAATAAACATTTTCCTTTACGAGCATAAGACATTACTGACATTTATTTTCAACTACTATTTGTCACACAAACATGTTTGTGCAAATTATATTGAACCATATAATAGAAAATCTGATGAATGAATATGTATAGTACGTATTGAAAAATTTTAATGCACTGGTTGGAAATCAAGAAAGTAAAACAACCATTTCATGAAGTTAATGAATATAGTGAATATCCAATCCAAAGACCGACAATTGAGTGAAGATTTAGTTACCTTAGGCGAATTTTTTAGTGCTTTCCTTTGCAACTGGGGTAAGTTTTCTTTTCTTTTGGGGCCAAGTGTTAAAGTCTTATGAAAATCTGCTCGTTCAGGTTATAGCCTGCTGAGCAATTGATGACTAGGAAGAGACCTACCCTTTACAACCATCTAAAGGTAATTAATAGTTAGTGAAAGAGAGAGCCAAGAGTCTTATTCATTTCTTTGTTTCCTAAAGAGTCCTAGGATAGGGCTGAAACATCAGAAGTTCCATACTCCTAGCAGAACAACATCTGTAACCTCTTAACTCCAGCGAGGGAAACTGATTTTCCTGTAATTTGCACAGTTGTAAAGGAGTTATCGGGCAAGATTTGTTTCACCTTGTAACCCCCATTAACACCAGTCAGCTTGTACCTTTTTAATTGACTATTCATGCTATCTGCCATCTAAGTTGATAGTTTTTTTTATTATCTATTTTCCATTGAACTGACTTACTATTTTTGACTTACCTAGTTTAATTAGTTCTTTTCTAGATTGATGTTATGTGATTTATGTGGCCAATCAATCCAAATTTCTTAGCTTAATATATGTTACAGAATTTTACATTTAGCTGTTTTAAGGCCCAGGTCTCAGGATTCGAAAACTGGTTAATTATCACCATATAATTAGCTCACTTTAATTCCATAGCTGCATTGTTAACAGAAAGTGTTAGGTTTCTTTCTAAGTGACTATCTTTTGCTTTCGTTATACTTTAGGTCAGAAAACTATCAGAACATCATAAAGTTTTCCGACTTTAGCTTCTGCACTTAAAAGTTGGTGGCGCTTTAAACCCCTGAGCTAGACGAATGTTTGCCCGCATTTCTAAAAAGAGAACCAATATTTTGACCCTTAATTTGATTTTACTATTCTTTCTACCTTTCTTTTTAAATATAGTCTCATGCTCTAATCAACTTTTACGTGTAACCAGATTTTTCACTTTTAATGATAAAATTTAAAATTAAAAACAGAGAGATTCTATGCTCTTATGCTTTGTTATACAATTAATGCAGTTAAGGAAGTAAAAAGGTCACGTGCATTACAATAAATTAGGTTTATAAAATTAAGATGGTGTCCTAAATGCCAAATATTGGAAACGCGACAAATAAGGGAAAAATATGTAATAAATTAGCAATTTTTAGATTTTATAACCGGTTTTCTTGATCGAACAAGTTTAGTGAAGAAAGAGAACGTGTGTATACTTGTAAAATTAAATTGTGTTTATTATGTCTTGATTAATAATGTAGAAATTAAAAGCTCTAAGAGTACAGGGTGTGGAAGTTTACATCTGGCTGACACAGCCTGAAGTGCCAAAGCGTACATTTTACTTGTTTGGGATAAAATAAAATGTTATACCAGTATAGCCAAACAACTTTGTGAAATTGAGACGATGCACACTGCTAATAAACTAATCAAACTCAAATTGGAAGACTTTTAAAAAAGGAATAATTACTAAAGTACACTTTAAAGTTAAATTACCTCGGTTATGGGAGATGTAAATCAGCTGAAAATAGTACTCAAAAAAAGTATATAATTTTTAAAGTTTGACAGGTTCTGTTGACTTTTAACTGTGACCATAACAATACTTTGATATTCATAAAACTAAATTATGCACAACACTATTAATTTGAGAAAACAACCAAATACATACGTAATCTAATTTCAAAAGCGTTCAAAGCACGACTATCTTAACGAATATAAAAATATGCGAATATTAGTATTTACCGTAAATAACGGATAACGGAAACAAAAACTTACCGAGCAATGCTTGAAACAATCGGGACTTGAAGATTTTTATAACTCGTTCTATTGCTTGTCGCAATGTTTGATCTTGAGGTCGAATGAGCTTTGAATGGTAATCTTCTAGTAGTTCTAATGCCCGATGAGCTTCTGTAAACAAAATTAAAGTTAAGTTAAAAAATTAAAATTAAAGTAAACCAAATTAGCAAAAGGGTATACTGTAACATTCTTTAGATCAAAAAATGACGATTTGACGTAAATGTCATTCAAACAAAGTGTTTCATCTACTGCTATTGATGATCAAAGTTCTTTAAAAAATATTTGTTTTTTTTTTTGTAAAAAGTATCTGGAGAACGTTATGATTGATTCTAATAAAACTTGAAGTGACTTGCTTCCAAGAGGCTCATGTTTTGTTGAAATGTTTATCAGTTAATCAATGTATCAACTTGCTTATTTTAAATGGAACACCCTATATATTGTATTTTTTTGAATAGTCCTATCCTTTTGATTTCAAACTATTTTTGATGGTTCTTCCATTGTTTCATAACCTATAGTTGTCTATCTGGTTGACGGTTTTTGAAAGTATTCATCTTTAAAATTCAGTCATCCTTTTAGCGCTATAACTATCAACGACCTGGGTGGGTTTCGACTGACCACTAAAAAGTTACCTCCTGCTTTTTTGGGGTAGGTCTGTAAAATATTTTTCTTATTTAAAAAACTAACTGCAATAACTGCATCACACAGGTAATGTAATCGCTCATTAGTAACTCTATTACTCAAGACTAGGGAAAAGCTGATTGACAGGCACATAAGAGACGATCTACCGGTGGTAAACCCACTGAATCCGGTATACCTATCAGGCGGGAAAATCGTGTGAGATGAGCATAAATGACATCGCATTGAAAATTGAAAACACAGTTCCCAATAAAGAAATTGCTTTAGCAATCTTTCTTGACATTGAGGGAGCGTTTGACCACACACAAAAGGTGTTGAAGGTAGGGAAGCCAGCCCCCTAAATATCAGAGTGGTTAAATGCCGCGATCAGAACCAGGAAAGTAACAGCCACTCTAGAGACAGTGTGCAGGAAGGTTGAAACAGTCAGAGGATGTCCGCAGGGAGGCATAATTTTGCTTCTGTTGTGCAGTCTGGTTGTAGATGGACTTCTCACAGAGCTGGCCCGGAGTGGAGTACATATTCAAGGGTATGCAGACGATATAACCTTGTTCGTAAGAGGAAAATTTGAGAGTGTGTTCCATAACATCAAGCAGCGCGCACTTCAGATCGTACAACGTTGGTGTACAACAAAGAGACTAAATGGAAAGTCTGCCAAAACCAAAGTCCTTACCTTCACAAGACGAAAAGAGCTGCAAAAGCAGAACAAGAAACTATCAGGGAAAAATATACCACCAGGTGATAACATTAGATACCAAACACACCTACAAAACTCTTGTGGAAAACACAATTGCGAAAGCATCGCAGGAAAACGACTATGGGACACCACAAGTGCAAGTGGAACAACATAGTGAGATATTTATAAAACTTGAAGACAACCACATCTTTATGATGCCGTACGACAGAATGAAGAAAACACTTATATTCAATAAACCTTATCCTGATCTAAGGGAATGGATAGAAGTGAATATAGAATACATGGTGAGAAAGGAACTATTTGGTATACAGATGGGTCCAAGACGATCAAAAGCACAGATGCGAGATGTCATGCAAAAGGAGATGATAATAATATTGTTATAAACCTATAAGTAGCATGGCGACTGTTCCAGGCAGAAATAACAGCAGTAACTGCCTGCACCCAAGAAATGATTAGGAGGTCTTATCACAATAAGTGGGTCCAAATCATCAAAGGCTGCACTAAATTCACTGGAATCTATTGAAATACGATCCAAAAGGGTTAAAAAAATGTGTGGACATCTAGACATTGCCTTGATGAACACAAAAAAGTATACCTTCGTTGAACAAAAGGACACTAAGACAAAGAAGGAAATGTAATTGCAGACCTTCTAGCTAAGAAGAGAGCAACAGATAAACTTATAGGGCCAGAACCCAAGTATTGTCTGTCACAGCAGACGGCCAAACGAAAAATAATGAACTTATTAAGGAAGCAAGATGACACCTGCATCAAGTGAGAAGTAAACCAAATCCTGAATGGAATCTGTGCGGTAGAAAGGATGAAACGAAGATATCACGCCTTTGGGATACATATAGTGGAACAAAAAGATATAGCAGAAATGTTCATCAGGATGATTCTTGAATTTCTCGGGAAGACAGGACTGAGGAGTTAAAACTAACGGGAATGCGGACCGCAGAATTTTCAAAAATAAAAACTCTATTTTGTTCATACCAATAACAAACTTCTGACAAAACTTTACCAAACAATCTGTTATTATTGTAGTATACAAAACAGTGTTTGTTTCGTTTTATCTCTGCTCTAGTTAGGAGTTAGTGAACTGGGACGCTTTTCGTTTTATCTTTTGTCTATTCAGTTGCTGGTCGCTGTGCAATTTTGTCTCAAAATTATTTCAGCAATGCCTGCAACAATATACACACAATAAAGAAAAGTTTTCTTTGTTCAGCTATTCCTTCCCATAATAAAGGGACCGATTTGAATGTAAACGTTCAATTTTAATATTTTACCAACAAAACCAAGTAGAGTAGTGAACAGTTTAGTGGCGTATAATAATAAATTAATGATGGTTTTAATTCCGTCTAGGTTTTTCTTGGATAATTAGGGTTTCTTTGATGATAGTTCGACAAAAGTGTATCGTTCCAGATTTTTGTTACAGCTCAAAATTCTATACGCAAAAGAGGTAAATAACTATTACAATCTAAAGCAACTTTTAAAGAGGTATTTAACTGTTTTAAAACTAATAAAGTTTTTTCACGATCTTTTTGGATCATGAAACATATAATTTTGACATGTTGCTCCTTGTATACCGGTGTGTCCCAAATTGGTTCCTCATGTATTGAGATGTCGTTAACCGTTAGAGCTACAGAGTCAATTAAATAGGGATAGTTTATGTGAAACTTATTCTCGGTTTCTAAATTGAATTATCGTTCACCATTTTCCGGAAAATTGGGAAAACGTCAGAGCTTCTTATCAAAGCCAAAGAGAGTTTTGAAAATAAGACGTTATGAGGGCATCTTTCTACGTCGAACACGAAGACGTAATTATAAAAAATCTATCGTTATTGGTTTCCGAGATATGGATGATAACTTTATAATTTCTTATGGCCTTTTGTATACGTTTTATGTAAATAGAAAGTCCTACAGGAGAATTACCTTGATAATGATAAACCTAACGCTGAATCAATGCTATTTTAATTAAGTTTCATCGGTAATAGTTTGGTGGAAGCCTCTATGAATTTTGAATCCATGTTCTTCCACAAGTTGTTCACATAATGGTTGTTCGATCGAAAAAAAATACAAATTTTTTAAAGTATTTTCTTATATTTTTCAATAATTTTTTTTAATAGTTTTAAATTTGTGTCTTGGTTTTGAAGCTCTCCTTCTTGTTTCTTCAAAAATATATATATTTTGGAGTACATATTTTGCTGCATTAAAGTCAAAACTTATTAACAAACAAATCGGTACAACTGGCCGCCTACGCAGATGATATCAATATTATGTCCCGCAGAGCGGAAGAGGCGGCAGAAATATACACACAACTGAAGAGAGAGGCCAGAAACATCGGACTCGAAATAAATACACAAAAGACAAAAACACTAACCCAAGCAAGAACAAGAGGAAACGAAAACTACCTCAGAGTAGAGGATAACGTGGATGCTGTCCAGAGCTTTACATATCTAGGTGTTGAACTCAACACGAGAGGATCAGAGGAATCGAAGATACAACATCAAATAATATCGGCAAACAAAGCCTACTTCGCTCTGTCCCATATATTCCGCTCCAAAATCATACACAGAAAATCAAAAATCAGGATATACAAAACCATCATCAGGCCGATACTATGCTATGGATGCGAGACATGGGTCATGTGCAGGCCACGTAGTAAGAATGCCGGAGAACAGACTACCAAAAAGAGCCCTCAATAGTAGGATGCAGGGCAGAAGAGACCCACGGTGACCATTATTAAGAGGACCCTTTTGGGAGACCACGGAAAAGATGGAGTGACAGAAGACGCGCAAAACTTGATAGGTGTCACAACCTGGAGGAGAGCGGCGTTGGATCGACAGTGTTGGAGGCGGAAGATAAAGAAGGCCAAGGCTCAATTTGGGCTGTAGCGCCATTGGAGAGAGAGAAAGTCAAAACTGGAAAAAAAATACATTTTTGTTTCCTATTTTTCTAATTTTGTATTCGTATATTTAACCAAAAGTCTACAATATAGTCGTAATTAGGACTACATTTTAGTACATTACTTTGCTACTTGACCACTGCACAAGATTGCTTACTTACAAGAAATCTTTATGTTTATTCGTTTAACGGAAATATAAATTGTAACGCAGTTTCATCTTATATTTGATTTATAATGGTTACTTTACCTTGTAATAGTATATTGGATGTCCAGGAACTGATGGTGTCCCAAATAAACTTTCTTCTTTTGAAGAAATAGTACATCCAAAAATATGAGAAATAGTTTCCATAAACATACCTTCTTACGAAATTCTCTCTTCTTTGAGATAAAGTGTCGAAAAAATATTATAGTTTTTAGTAAATATCTCCGGAAACAAACGTTGTAGGAATAGTGTCCTAAAAGAGGCAGTTTTTTTAGTGTAAATCGATTGATTTTGCCTAGAGCAGTGGCGAAGATTTTGGGTTGACAATGTTTTTTTTATCATAAAATGTGTGCTTTAAAAACGTTTTCTCATGTTAAAAACTACTGTCAGTGTGACAAACGGTTTCGGAGATATTTACAACAATTGATATTATTTTTTTAACTTTGACACCCTGTGTATTACATAACAAATGTAAGAAACGTTTTACGGAGCAATAGGAAAAGTATTCTAAAAATTTTTACTAAACTGCTTCCGAAATGTTCATAGTCAATATATGGTAAAGTATTATGTATAAAATATTTTTAAAAATGTCTAAACATACTGAACGCTGCAATAACTGATACGTTCACTAGGAGGTATAATTAATAGATTATTAATATTCTCTGGATCTGTAAAAAGTTTTTTGTCATAGAGATGTATTTTTGCTTCATCATCTCATAGTATTCTTTAGTTAATAAACGATTTTGCAATTCGATGCATTTTGAGAAATCTACGTCGGCATTATAGAGACATAATTAAGGTAAATTTGGTACTGCCCGTACTAAGTGACTAATATGGTGCAATCCAACTTATTTTAATTTTTTATTTATTATTAATGATAATTATGTGTATTTTTTAATTTCCGCTTAAAACTGCAATATGACAATCTGGTTTTGTTTATGGCCAATTTGCTTCTCATTAGTGCCATTATGATTTTAATTATTGTCACTGTTTTTTAGTAGTGCCAGTTTGGAATTGGTGATGACTTATAAATTTGTGACCTTAATTATTAAAAGTTGTCCGGCATTTCAAGAACTTCTGTTTTTAAATATAAACCCTACATAACTTAAAATAGTTTGCTGCATTCAGCTGCATGAATATGCACCCTAATTTGCCCCTATATCGCACGCACAACCACGTGCTCTACAACATGTTATATTGACGGATAAAAGACCACGATGCCAATCCGATTTCCGATTATTGAAGCTTGAAGCCCAGTCTCGTATAAGGTCGATAAATTGGGTTTCTGCATGGATCTTTCAAGTATAATTTTGTTTTTTTTTCTTAAAATTTACCTTGTTTTCTCACAGGCATCTCGAGGTAATCCTCGATACGTCGAAAACCGTACGAATCCAGTTCTAAGGCAAAATTACAACACTTTTTTCAATAACAGACGAGAAAAGGCTGCCAAAAGTCCCGAAGCAGTGTCCGATTGTCCCACTTTTGACGCGACTATTGGCACAACATTTGGAAATTGTACTATTTTTAGGATCTCAAAATTATGAAATTGTTCTTAGTTAATACACGATTAATACGAGACGAGCGTCCCAAAAAAGCAACAATATTTCGCGATTGCAGAGACGTCAAACTGCAGTGGATGTAGGGTGGAGTAGATACGGCAACACTGTTTGGAAGCGTCGCGACGTCGACGAATGCGTCCAGCTAAAATTAGATCGAAATTCAATGGCCAGAGTACGTAGAGACATCTTGCGGAAACCAAGCAATGGTAATTTGTCCTATTCAATAATGTACTATAAAGGGTACTACAAAATCAAGGGTATTTACAGGAATCTTGAAAACCGTAAAAATACAGAGTTGGTTAAAACAGGAGTTGCAGTTTACAGGATAGATTATACTCAAAGAACAGAAAAGTGAGAATGCGAAAAAGTGAAGTTTACCATATTTAATTTAACCTTAAAAAGTTATATTTTTGTTAGTAATTGGCTAATTTATTAAGCTGGCTTTGGACTCTTTGGAGGAGGCCTTCATAGACGCAGAATCGGCATTCGGTCTAGCACATGGTGAAGTAAAGAGAAATATCACGAAGGAGTAATCACTCCTAGCTATGCTGGACTGAGAACAACAGGATTGGTCCACTTCAACGAGCTTATAAAAAGTTCTTCAAAGACAGGATCAACAATAACCTCCTGCAACTCAGCAAACCATATCTGAGGGCAGTGATGGCGCTGTACAGAGTGGCCAACTATAAGAATGCGAGGTACTGTATCTGGAAAACTTTTTGTAGTATAGGTTTTGTGGTGTTCTTACTTAAACCATTAGCTACAAGAGAAGAGAAAAACCTAGAAAATATTTTGAAGTGTCTGAAATAGTAACTAAGGCGTTACTGCAATCTTGAATCAAAAAAACGAACTTTCTGAGAACTTTGCTACATTAATGTTATAAAAATATACCTGATGATCATTTAAGTCGGGGATAAGCTGAACCTGTCTTGTTTGAGACTTTCTGACTTCCTTTGGAAGCTTCCGAAAATAACACTCTGTGTCTTTGAAACGGTTAAAACCGATTGGATCAAACTTGGGTTCGTTGAAAATAGCTATTCTTGGACTACAAATATTATAATATTAGAAGTTTTGTTACTTCCACATGTCGCTTCTAAATGATGTTTTTTGGCATCTTGTTCGTGAAAAAGTAGCTAAATAATGCCTAAACAATCTGGCGAAAACCGCACCTCGATATCTTGTTCCTAATCTAAATTATCGACCATTGAAGAACTATAATATTTTTAGCTGCCGTAGAAATCTCTCATCTCTAATCCACTATCTGCCTTCAAATTGGATGTTATTAAGTATTTTAGTCCAAAATGAACTTGCTTAGTTTAAACGCAGAAACTGGCTGGAAACTGACTAAATAAAACTCCGTTAAACCTTAACTGCTGATTACAGGAATTCTAGAAGACCATAAAAATTGGTTAAAGTTATTTCGGATCTCAGAAAAGGGTGGTGGATGTTGATAGTCCAAAGGTCAAGGTCCTAAAAGTTCAAAACGACCATCAAGATCTAGATTTTTAGCTTTCAGTAATATTCCAAAACATCAACCCTGTGAAATTCCTTGTAAAATTGTTTCACAATGATATACTGCAGTAAGTATTTGTCTATGGATTATTTAAACTCGATCAGTAACCAAACTGGTTTGAGCCATTTCGAATATGATGATTGCATGAAAGCAATATTTCTGTGCTTCACTAAGCTTTTAACGACATTTGAAAGACTAGAAAGCAGGGAGATTGTCGGTAATTTGAGAAATCCGCCTAATCTCTATCCTTGTTAAGGTGGATATCCTGGCAACCAACTGGCACAACAAGAATGGTGTCACAAGAAAATGATACATTTATAGCTCTGTCTCGATGGACCTGTGAGAGAAACACTTAAAAATTCTAGCTGAAATGCCATCCTCTCCCAATAATGTGATGAGTAGTGGGAGACTACTTAATAAAATGACTAAACAAATAATTAGAACCGATCTTTTTCAAGTTTTGGTATGAATACTCTAATCACTCTAAAATGAATATTCGTATTTTGCAGGTACGTTGAACAGCCAAACTGACTCTATAATGTCTCAGCATCCAGAGAGACTTAATTTTAAAAAGATAATAATCTAGTGAATCATCATTCAATAATTCATTACTTATATCATGCGCAGTAAAATGATTTGATCACATATAATACTCTCTTTTACTAGTAGAGGCAAATCGGGAGAACCCGATATAAGTATATCCGGCGAGTAGGCCTTAAGGACCCTTTTTGCTATTCCCCTTGAACCATCCGTCCCTACCTCACCGCTCCTTACCTTTGCCACCCTGTCGTGCCGTCTCGTTCCAAGGATGAGAAGTTCCACAGGAGAGTGTGGAGGCCCCTAGAAAGAGCTTCTTGATTGACGATCAGCGGTGGAAGACTTCTAATAGGTGATAAGATGTGTCCTCCGTCGTTCCACATTGTGAACATACGGGGCTCTCCCCAATATCAAATCCTATAAGATGCAGATGTCTGTTGATACCACTATAGTCTGTCAGAACCTTAACTAAAGTTTTCCTTTTCCTACGCCTTTGTGGTACCGTTGAGCGTCCAGTCATTTAGAACCCTAGTTACCTGGCAACTCGCTCAGTCTGTTACTTAAACCTGTATGTGAGGTTTGGCAGTTACTGGGCTCTCTGAAGACCCGAGCTTAGAAAATGTGGGCCCACACTCGTTACCCATGAAACTCAGATGCGCCAGAATCCACACTAGGTTTACCTGTTTCTGTTCAGTTACTTTGTTAAGGGCTTCGTATAGCATTTCCTGTGTAATCAGTGTAATGCTTGAATTAGCGCTAAATATTAGCACAAACGCTTCTCCTACTACTTCTAGCTGTAACTTCCTTGATGTGGCAAATTCAAATATTGACAATTCCGCCTGGCATCCCAGGGAAAAGGATGCCCCTGTATTGATGTCTCGTCGATACACGTCCGCCCCTGCCATACCAGTATTTGGCGCCCTTGAGCCGCCATTACACAACTTCTCAGGTTGTCTGACTGCCCAAATCTTTTTAGTTGGGATTTCTACATTAAACTTCTTTTCCAATCTAAGTCGACTGTCAGTTGCTCCTTTGGTCCTCGGATTCAAACTTTCCTGATTACGGGGGCCTCTATACTTATATATAGACAGTACAGATCCAGCCTATGTAATGTCCTGATATAGGTAAATAGTTGTCACCCCTTGTGAAGCCGCATTCCATCCTCCATAGCCCCGCAGTTTTCTGCGTATCCACAGAGGTAGGCTCAGAAGCACGCTTTATGCAATACTCGATGTCGTCTTCATTGCTCCAGATATCGCTAAGCAGGCTAGTCTTTCCAGATTCGCCAGTTTTCGGGATACAGAGATCTTTTTCACCACCACTACTACGTACCAGACCAGAGAAAAGTAGCAAATCCTCGGCCAAATGAACGCAGTGCTTGTTATTGTATATACCTATGTACTCTGTATTTATAAACGGATATAAACAAAATGCGTGAGTTTTCAATGTTTGCGATCATATTTCTGTGGCTGTGTACTATTGTAGAGGTTACATGCTACAAAAAATCATTAACTGCAAAGCAAAACATGCATTTGATTAAATATTTTTTAGTAATCTATATCTATTGTACATAAATACATTGTAAAAAGTTACAAAACACACCATCAACTCGATCTTGTGATCCACACATTCACAGTTTCACATCACACGCACTCAGGAAATCATTAAGCTCTTAGGGCGTGCGCGCACTGGCAACAACCAGGCCGCTGCGATCATAAATATCATTATTGGTCGCAGTCGGTAATATGTGTTGCACCATTTGCTATAATGATATTTATGGTCGCAGCGACCTGGGGCCTTAGTCTTGAAAGCAGGGAACGGAATTCTCAAGAGAATTGTCCATAGAATGTGACAGAAGAAGCTGACAATGGCGGGTTCCTGTCACATTCTACAGGTCTTTCTCTTGATTATTCCCTTCCCTCGTTTCAAGAATACACACCCTGGTCGCCGAGTGCCTTTACGCCCTTATTCTTAAAAAAAAGTCTTGTTTTACTTGTGATATAATATTACTACATAATACTAAATTAAAAATTTGTCTATGAATGTTTATATTGTTTTAGGAATTCTCAAAAGATCAACTTAGCGACTTTTTGGCTAAAATTGCGGAGGCAGCTTTGGCCCTAATGTAAGTTTGTACAGCAGTGGCCTGTACGCATGCGTATAACTGTCGTTAGATGTCTTCTATTTTTATAGTGTATCCTATCGAACCAACCAGTTTCTGTGAGGAAAGTGCTTCTGTATGGACCCGTAAAAAGAGTTCCCACCCTCATAAGCTTGATTGTTTTATTTTGTAGCATAATTAACAAATGTTCAAAAGTCTTTACTAAATAACAAAAGAAGAAGAGAAGAGCCGTATAACCCCACCACTCCATTATACGTCAAACGTCAAACGTCAAGGACGCCATCTTTTATCTTAAAACCTCCTTTTTGAGTTTTCGTGTTGTGGGTTATAGACACAGGTAAGGTTTTTTCTCTTTTTACAAATATTAGACACTCTATAAAATTATATTATATACAGAACGATTCAGAAAATGTATCTTTATACGATCATTGTAATGGCTGGATGCTTAATTAGTCGTAACGCTGCTAAAAACCTTTTAAACACATCGACATGTGGAACCCTAACCTCAAAACTAGGCATCAATTTATTTTCGTTTTTTATTTTATTGTAGCAAATCATGACGAACTCAAAGGGTTACCGACGGGGTACTCGGGACTTGTTCTCCCGCAAGTTCAAGAAAAGCGGAGTAATTCCACTTTCTACGTATATGAAAGTATACAAAATTGGAGACATTGTCGACATTAAAGGTAATGGAGCTGTACAGAAGGGCATGCCCTACAAAGTATACCACGGCAAGACTGGACGTGTATTCAATGTGACCGCACATGCTCTTGGAGTTATTGTTAACAGGAGGTAAGAAGCAGCCTTATATTAAACTTAAAACAAATAAAAAAAAAATAAAATGTGGGGCATAATTCCTAAAAGTGTCATGTTTTTAAGTACAATGTACTCAGAAAATAATAGGATCTAAATTCCTAATAGGCTTCTTAGTGATCTTTAATTTATTAAATTATGTCTTGAATCTCATTTCTTTTTTTGTTTTGGGGGGTCTGTCATTAACACATTTTATTTTGGTAAAGTAGTCAGCGCCAATTCATGTTTGTTACAAGTTCCAATGGTTTTATTTTATAATGTTTATATCCATAAGCATTTAAACATAAGTACCGAGTGGCCAAGGAAAAGTGTACCTTATCTTGGAAAAAATATGTTTTTTTTTAATAGAGTCCCCTCAATACTATTGCATTTTTGGATAGTCTTATTCAGTAAGAGAGACTTGTTTAATAAATGACTCATCTAGTGACTACCATTTTCCAAAAAATGGCAACCAAAGAGTGTACATTTCAACTTTTAAAAATACCTATGTAACACCTAAATTATTAAACTTGAAAGAAAATGATTTGCACAGTTCTATCATAGTTTTTATATTTATAAACTTACATGTTTCTAAGAGGGTTTTTTTTTTTAAATTGCCATTTTCTACAAAATGATGCACCCTGTTTGTGTCATTCATATAACAAATCTATAATTAATGTGAGTACCCGAATATCACAGATATATGTGCTCTATTATTTATTTATTTGTGTTTTTTTTTTGTATGTCATAACTATGAAACTAGGTGTGTAATGTACAGGGTTTTTCACTGGGGACTCACCAACCCCCTTTTTTGGGCTTTCCTGAAAACTGAAATAGTTATTTGAGGTAATTTAAAAAGTTGAATCGAAAAGTTAGTACCAAAATATTTGTAACCTTAAAATAAAAGGGCTACAGCTAATAATTTTGTTTTTTCTAATGGATCACTGGGTATATTAAAATATTTTTATAATCTGTTGGAAACCCTGCAAATAATTTGTAAAAAATCTCAGAAACTATAGTTGATAGAGCTTTAGTTAAATGGAGGCAAAGTTGCGCATTTGATTGCTAAATAATTTGGTAAATAAAAATTGAAAAGATTTTCATTACTTCCGGAGATATCCGACAAAAACCGAAAAAGCCAAATTTCTATTTTTTTACCACTTTATTATTGATTATTTTGGAAAATCAATGGCACCTTCTGGAGGCACTTTTTTATGCTCTTCAAGAAAATAGTTTTAGTTTTCAGCTCCGACGTTTAGATACCATCATCAACTTTCAAATACAGGCCTAAAAGTATGCATTTGTAATTCATATGTTGTCATAATGAGTAGATAATTTAGATTGATATGATTTAATAATTAGGTTTTGCTCTTTTTAACACAAAAAATAAAGTTTAAGCTGTTTCATCAAAATTCAACTTTGAAGGACCAATGCACCTAATTATTAAGTTACATCAAACTAAATTTTCTACTCATTATGACAAAATGTCAATTTCAATTGCTTAATTTGTTTAAAAAACTTAAAGTACGTAATACACTAGATATACTTTTTTGACAAGTGTGACATATCATTGGTTTCTGAAGGGTTGTAGCTACTAAAAATCGAAATAAAAAGTTTAGGTCCGTATTTGAAAAATTGAAGTTGATGATGGTATCTAAAAAACAAAACGTCGGAGCTGAAAACTAAAACTGTTTTCTTGAAGAGCATAAAAAAGTGACTCCAGAAGGTGCCATTGATTTTCCAAAATAATTACTAATAAAGTGGTAAAAAAATAAAATAGAAATTTGACTTTTTCGGTTTTGGTCGGATATCTCCGGAAGTAATAAAAAAAAATTGAATTTTTTTTTCAAATTATTTATCAATAAAATGCGCAACTCTATTTAACTAAAGCTCTATCAACTAATTTATAACACCCTGTATAAGTGACATCAATAATTATCTTCTCTGATATTGTTGTTACCTGCATGTTATCTACAAATATACCAATTTCATCAAAAGATAAATTAAATTTTTCTTTGCCAATATTTTGAAAATTTATTTAACAAAAATAATTTTTTTTGAACAGTATATGCTGAATTTTGAGCACATTCTGTACATATTTAAATATACTGGGTGATCAAAATTCTGAACATATTTTATAAAACATTGCATATATCAAAACATAACTGTTTTTGAGATATTGACTATTAAACTTAAACATTGGAATTTCACATATTCTTATCTTACTTTTTTGAGGATTGTTTTGATTTTTTCTTATTTTATTTTTTTTTTAATACTATCTTAACTTAGATCTCAAAAATGTAAGTTAGGAACATGTAAAAAATAAACACAATATAAAATATTGATAAGTCCAATGTTTAATAGACAATATCTCGAAAATCGTTGCGTTTTGTGGTATGCACTGTTTTATAAAATATGTGTAGAATAATAAATGTTTAAGGAAATTATTAAAAAAATATTTCTCGATTTTTAAATGAATTTATTGCCGCTTGTACTAAAAAGTAGCAGCAACTTTGTTATTTTAAATGAAACACCCTGTAGATTCTTATACATTCAGAATTGCAATCTGCTTTCTACATTTATTGATTTTTTTTATTGAAATCACTGCTTTAATCAAATTGTTCTTATTCGGTAATCTTGTACATTTCATAGAAAACATTTTGGCACACTGTTATAATTCGTGATTGGTCTAAAAAACAGCTTTCAGCTTGCTCCACACAACCCATGACCAATGACAAACTAGGAAAGGGCTTACGAACTATTATTTACGGGTAGAAATTGATTCTAAATTAGACAGGGTGTCTAAAAATTAATATTTTTTCCGCGAGTCATAAAAACATTGACAGTTAAATCTTTTTAAATGGAACCCTCTGTATGTTATTCTTGAAAACCAAAGGCCATTAAAAGTATATATCTTATTCCTAAATCTAAATCTTACGGATTTCAAAATAAACACCAATTTGTGAAAAATTACTGTACGTTAATTAATTTAGTTTAATAATTGCTCAAAATTCCGAGTGTCTAACATCATTAGATTTTGATTTAGGGGTAAATTCCATTGAAAAAATGTATTTGACACAACGACGATATGTAAATTAAAGTTGAGAGAATCACGATTACTAGTGTCAGTAATCGCATTTTTAAATGTCTTTATGCCCGTTTCCCACGGACGACACTCGCTAAGTAAGGTTTTGACTTAAGTATCCTTTAACAAGCTAATGGTTAAAGCTTCCTTAACTTAAGGGTCAAAAATTCATGACTTAACTTCTTTATGAAGATATTTCTAACCTCCAATGTCATTATTACCGCCATACGGTTTTTCTTCGAGGGGTCTTTTCGTTTTTTATTAGTTTTCAGTAGTTTTCAGATTGTTCAGTAGGTAGGTAGGTAACCTACCTAATTTTAATAAGCAAATAATTGTAAAATATTATACAAAGTATGTACCTCCCCTCCTGCGCTTAGCTAACTTTAGAAAAGCTGCATTTGAACTTGAAATAGTTTCAGAGAGAGATATAGATATAGTGATGCAAAAAAGAAAGTGAAGATTGGTGCAAACGTCAAAATATAACCCGTAATTTTAGGCCACCTGACCTTAGAAAATCAATTTGAAGCTTCAAGTGTCAAAAATTTGGTAAAACCTTTACGTTGTCACCTAACCTAACCTAAAAACTGTCACGGGACCTTTAAAAAAAACAATTTTAAGGTTTTGGGTCTTTAAAATTTGGAAAAACAGACGCGTAACCTGAGGAAGTCATTTTTATTGAATCATTAATCCTTTTCGACATTTTGACAATAGTCAAAAGTCATGTACAAATTGTAAAAGCAGACATGCCACTTAATCCAACCTAAAAACTGTCACGTGATCATAAAAAATTTAATTTCAAAGGTGTATTTCATCAGGATTTATCATTATCTCAATACCAGGGGACTTATAACTAAATTTAAGAATGCCACAAATGTGTAAACATTTGAAGATATCCTAAGGCAGTTTAAATAATTTAAAGGCATTTTGATGTATTTCAAGGCAGCTTTAAGACATTTTGAGCAATAATAGAAGCATTGTGAGGTATTTTAAAGGCATTTCAAGGTATTTTGTATGCAAAAAGGCATTTTGGTGTACAAAAAAATATCGGCGGTCTACCCCTCGCTTTAAGACTAACGATTTGTTGCATTAATAACTATTTTATAAAATCGTGCAAAAACGTACACTTTTTCAATGATTTTTAATTAAGAAAATACTTTATTACACTGGTTGAAAAGTAGAACTTTTTGCACTAAAAATCATTAAAAAAGTTATAAAAAAATGTTGTCTGCAACCCATCCAAAAAGTGTTTTTTTTTTGCACTTACGTCTAAATTTTTCGAGCTTAAAGAGTACTGTATTCGTTGAAGTGGCGCGCAGTTCATATCACAATTTACTATTTTCTTTCAGGGTTCGTGGACGTATCATTCCCAAGAGGATCAACATCCGCATTGAGCACGTGACCCACTCAAAGTGCCGACAAGACTTTCTGGAAAGAGTCAAGGAAAATGAAAAACTGCGTCGTGAAGCCAAGGAAAAAAACATTAAAGTTTCCCTGAAGAGACAGCCTGCTCAGCCTAGGCCAGCTCATATTGTGAAAGGAAAGGATGGCGCAGTTAGCTTAGCACCAATTCCTTATGAGTTTATTGCTTAAGCTTTTATCTTAATAAATTTCCTTATTAAAACCAGTTTTTCATTTTTAAATTAAATTTTTGTGCTTGAATTATTAAAGTATTGAGTAACTTATTTATTTAAAAATACATTGCACGTGTGCAAATTCTTACCCTTCACTACTTTGACACACTGTCCGCCACAATATGTGCTTACTTTTAGGAATGGTACTAAATTTTCAAAAGTCTTTCTACAAAGTTCTGGATGAAAATCTTTCTATAGGCACTTTTATGGGTTAGAAGAAAAACCGAAACGAATATAATAATATAGCTATGCATGTAGACAACCCACTAGAATCACTGAATATTCTGAAACAATGAATGACTATGTATGTTCAAATAAACTGCTCGTCAAAAAGAATGGGACAGCAAAATTTTTGCTCTTTTTTGAGCGGCTGCTTCTTCAAATTGATTTACTTGATTCTAATAATTTTTTTTAGGATTAAAAGGTATTTTCTTCCTCTTTATTATGACCTAAAAGAACTTTTTGAAAGGTGCTACGGATCCGAGTATACAGGGTGTGATGATTTTTGCGTTTTAAATGAAAAATTAATCGAGTCATTTCGGTCAAAAGAAATTTTTAACGTTTTTGCAATTTGGCGATTAAGGGCCGTTTACAAAATTTATTGCAAAATTTTTAAAATGTGGTTACTTTTGATTCTCTTGTTTAAAATTAAACAATTTCTTTAGATCTTTTGTGGAAGAAGAGCGGGATTAGCAAGTTTACACTTAAAACTACCCAATTTAAGTAAAAAACATACACTGCGGGATACAGGGTGACCCAAAAAAAAATTTGAAAAGAAAATCATATGTTTTACCATAAATCTTAGCATGTTCAGTCATTTTAATGGAAAATAATGATATTGGATAGAGAAGCACACTAATTGTTTAGTAATCCAATTCATATCTCTAGACGTTTTCGCCAGTTTGGCGATTACGTTACGCTTAATCCTCAAAAAAATTATTAGAATCAAGTAAATCAATTTGAAGAAGCAGCCGCTCAAAAAAGAGCAAAAATTTTGCTGTCCCATTCTTTTTGACGAGCAGTTTACTTTTGTGTCTATACTGCATGTATGCCATACGAATAAATAATTTTATAAGATAAAATTTTACAATTTTTGGCTGCCAGAATATCCCTCTTTTTTGGGTTTTAAAGCGTAATAACTCGATTATCCCGTAAAAGAAATTTCGAATCAAAATTTTACGAGAGATACATCTTTCTTTAAATTGAACAAGGAAATTAAAAAACTGTAATTTTTGGGAAATATCCAGTCAGCGTAGAAAATGGAATGGGAAAATGAACACCATCCCTCTGTATCTTCGTCACTTAACAAGTTTGAAAAGTCATTCACATCACATATTGAGGATTCATTTCATAAGTACTTGTTCAAAATTTGATCAAAATTACTCCAACGGGCTGGCAGTTTTTAAACTAAATTTTGGAAGAGTGTATATCTTCCTTAGGAAGCGTTTTTTAGCAAAATGACATAATGCATGTCAACTTATTTTTTGATGGACTATCGGATAGTGGATTATTGACATTTAAAACTGGACCACCCTGTATAATCATATACTTTGTTTTGTTGATGTTCAGTATTTTTTGCAGCAGTGCGTCATCCTATTCATAAGAAGAGACTCCGAGCTTTCCAGGATCCATGTTATACTTACCGTTCTGCTAAACGGGCGAATTAAAACACAGGATTCATGGAAATGTTTTAAAACATTTTCATTTTACTAAATAATTGGGATGATTTTCAGGAAGTTGTACAAAAAAATGTGTAAGAATCACGAACAGCTTTACTAATCTCAGACAAATACTTACTGTTCTTGATACTTGTCTGTGTAAATAACTGTTCCGTACATATTTTACAAACACTCTGAATATCAAGGGAAAAAACAACAGGCTAAATTTAAACTTATAATTATATTATTAAAGTTTTATAAATTTATTCCTTAGGAAAAGTGATTTTCTCATTAACGCTAGTAACTAATGGCATATGGGGTGCCAATAAATTGGGATCGCCAAACATTGTAAGTGGCAGCTTCAGGTCTTTGACTGAGCATTCCTTACTAGTAAATTCGCGTATCACAAAGTCTTTAGTGAAGTCGTGAAATACTCGGGTGTCGTTAATTCGAACCATCACACCATCCACGCGGAGAAAAAATCTCAATAAGACGAAAAATGAGCTTGGCATCACTCTCTAAAATACACAAAAAAAACAAATACACACGGAAAGATGTTTGTAACGTCAAATTAAATTTTACGTTTTATAGTGTATTCCTAAATAAGAAGCTAATATAACTAACTTGTTTTGTATTAGATTTGCTAAGGTCTTGTCAAAAACTTACTATTAATTGCAAAGACTTTTCTTAACTTTAATGTTAAAGTTGCAAAATCTTAAATTCTGTAAAAAACATGTGAAAAATGAATATAATAAATAATCAAACTTACAATTTTAATAGTCAAAGATGATATGCCGTTATCGTGCAGCTCATCCTCGTATAGCATCATTTCGTGATAAAATAATATCTTATCTTTTTGCTTTAGCATCTCTAGATCTATCCTTTCTTCAGTTAGTTCCACTTGTGCATTTGGACTCAACGTACCAGCATAATCAGTACTGAATGTCCAGTCGAATTGTTTGAGTTTCTGCTCCAAGTGTTCAGCCGATCTATGAAATATAAGAAGAGAATCAATAATTTGACTTCTAAACTCCATGAAATATATTACCGAGACTCTCTCCAAGCTACTGAACATGCCACTTCAATAGGTAGCTTTCCATTACAAACTTTTTTCAAAGCTTCCAACGTGTTAAATTCTATTTTTCCCCCGCTTGGATGTATTACTGTAAGGATATTTTTTGGAAACACCATTTCCGGTAAATGTGGAAGATCTAAGCAGTTTGTGTATCTAAGTAATAATACTTTTGGTAATTAAATACAAAATAAAAGGTAATTTATTGCATTAAGAACTATTAATTCATTAAAAGCTCTAGCTAAAAAGTTTGTTTCGCGTGTTCGCATTCAGCTGGACTCTAACCAACAGCGACTACCTTTCTAGGGTAACATTCTTCCACTGAGCTATAAATGCACATTGGTTACCTTGGCTTATTGGGAACTAGTTTTTACCTGATTGTTATATGTTAGTTGATATCAAGGTTGATATACAGGGTGGCCCAACGATAACGAACCAGAGACGTTTTTAGGAACCCTGCAGATTATTTCAAAAAACCTTAGGACACGTCAACTTTATTTTCGAGGAAAAGGCTATTTTTTATAAAAGTCTACTATACAGATAATAATAATAATAATAAACCTTTATTTCAGAAAATATGTTACAAACAACACGTAACGAACGAAACGTCATATGAGTGCCCTCGTGGGCACACTAGTCAATTACCTATTTTCTAATCTGTTAAAATATTCACTTAAATTGTAAGGTTCCAGATCTACTAGTAATTTGTAAATAACTGCTATTATATGTCGAATATTTGACATTGCTTTTATATTTCTAGGTAAATTATTATGTAACTTTATACAACTATATAACGGTCCCTGTTCATATAAAGACAGTCGAGGCCTTGGTACATTATAGTCTAGCGTCCTACTGTTGTAATCGCCAACAGGTACGTAATTTTTAAATAATTCCCTGGTCCTAAAGAAATAGTAAACATTCTTGTATACTGCAGACACCGTTAACAAATGTAACTTCTTAAACAGTCCTCTGCAAGGTTTGTTTTTGAACAATGAATATTTTATTAAAGTTTGAGCTTTGACCATACAAAATTATTTCATACTTTAAATGACGCTCGAAATTTGAATGGTAAGTAATTTTTTTAACTTGCAAGCTAACATACTTGCTAAGAATTCTAAAGCTATAACATACTTTGTTTAGTTTTGATACCACATTTTCTATTTGTTCTTGCCAGCCGAGATTATTATCGAGTTTTACGCCAAGAAAATTGAGAGTTGGTTTTAAATCTAAGTTAAATTTAGTTTTATTGTGATTAGCAGCATTTTCAACTATCGTTCTGTTACTTCGAAACAACATGACCCTTGTTTTTTGATCATTGATTATAAGCCCATTTTCAAAAAAACTTTTTTTTGTCGAATTTAATAAGTCTACAGCATCGTGAAAAAGACCGTTTTGATCTCTTTGTGACATTTCAAAACTGGTGTCATTGGCGTAGTTAATAATTGAGCACTGCAAGTCTGGTGGGAGCAACTCTTCTATATCATAAATATAATATTACAAACAGTAGTGGGCCTAATATGCTGCCTTGAGGAACCCCGTGTTTAATATAGAAAGATTCTGATGAAGCCTTTCTATCAGCTTTTCCAGCTATCAGAATCTTACTTCTATCAGATAAGTACGATTTCAACCAGCTTAACAAGTTATCAACTATGCCAAGACGTTCCAGCTTTTTGATTAGTATGTCATGACTCAGAATGTCGTAGGCCTTTGTCAAATCAAGAAAAATTCCTAATAGATAGAATAGGTTTTGTTGTAGAAACTCGATTATTTTTATTGACATGACTTTTCCAATATTTTGGAGAAAGTAAACAGACTGATAGGTTGATAGTTCTAAACTTTGGATAATTCGCCTTTTTTGTGTATGGGTATGATTACTGCCTTTTTTAATTGGTCTGGAAAAATGCCGAATTTTAAGAGTTATTTATAATGTATGTTAATGGTTTAATTATAAAGAATATTATAGATTTCAAAAAATTAATAGAAATTTCATCATATCGAGAGCTAGTTTTAAATTTGATTTTTTTACTATTTCAATACCATCATTTTCATTTACTGGACTGAGAATGGTGTTGGAAAATCATTTCTGCCTTGCGTTAACGAAACTTTGTCAATGTCTTCTATTAAACTATGTATAGAACTTTGTAAGTAATTAGTGAAATATTCCGCAAATCTTTGATTTTCATCTATTGATACGTCATGATGTACCCTATTACCTAGTATTTCCCTAACCACAGACCAGCAGGTTTTCAATTTATTATTGGAGTTTTTAATCATCAAAAATTCAGGATCTTTTATGTCGAAGCAAGCTGTCATATTGTTTCTTTTTTTCAGAGTATCTAGATGTGAATGTTGCGTCTCTATTCTTTAGGAGTAGCAAGATATCTAGCTCACTTTTACAGTTTAAGACTTCTTGATCATTCTGTCGATATTTTGCTTGAGAAAAATTTCTAACAGGACACTTCCGCAGTGGAAAGCAACTATTAAACTCTTGCAAAAAAATGTATGTAAATACACTCCACTGCGAATTTACATCAATAGGCTCTACTGAATACACGTTTTGAAAGGTGAGCTCTTTCATATAATTTCAATAAATTTAGACTTGCTGTCAGCACTAAAGATCTTTTTCATTTGTTAATTATTTTGAAATTTGATCACTTGTTCAATCAGAAATATTATTTTTTGGGCGGTGTAATCTGATATGTGATATTCAAGTATACTAGCCGAAAAAAAATCCTGAATGTTGGTGAAAATATTATCCAAACATGTTGCACTATGGTTTGTTATTCTAGTAGCAGAACCTACTACTTTCCGCAGATTATGTGACATTAACATACTTAATAAATCTGACGATTTGATAGATTTTCTCAAGTCATGATTACAGAGTGATCCAAAAAAGTTATTACATGAAGGTCAAGCTTTTCAACTAACTTCTTATATCATTGTAAAACGCACTTTCAGGTACAAGACATTTTCAGGTATTGTTCAAATTTTTAAGTATTATTAATAATTTGCGTATTATGAGGCGTTATTTGCATATTTCAAGACATTTTGTGGCATTTCCACTGGTATCTTCATGGAAATAAAAGTATTTTTGTTAGTTTTGTGATTGAATTTAAAAAAAATCCAAATGTTGGTATTTTTTACTGGAAATAGGATTCCTTTTTTAAAATAAATTTATCTTAGACAAAATTTGTACTTTCTCCCTGTCATTGGACTTTCAAAACGTGTGTTTACATAATAGAACATAAAATTAGCTCATCACTTATATTTTTATAATCGTTGTTCCAGTAAGATACAGGAATAAAAACGGAAACGGTAGTAACTATAGTTGTCTTGTAAGGTAAAGTGGGTTCAGTATGCCTAGTTACTCTAGTTGTTGAATAAATGGAATGCTTTTCCATTTGGTTTGTAATTGTAGCAGTCTTTCCGAAATTCTTTCCATTTCAGTTCGTTGATAACGAAGTTTCTTGGGTTAGTTATGTAAGAGGTTATTAGGATGTCGTATTTTTGTAACAAGACTTATAATTAGTTCAGTTGTTTGTAGGTATTGTTAAGTATATTGTATATTATAAAAATAATGCAAATTCAGCAGTTTCTTTAGATCTTTTGCTAAAGAAATACGGAATAAGCAAAATTACACTTAAAACTGCCTAATTTAAGTAAAAACTTATAAACTGCATTATACAAGTTAAACCAGAAAAAAAACTTAAAAACAAAATCAAAAGCAATGGTATTTGATAAGGAAACACTTTATTTGTTTAATAATCCAATCCATATCTCTAGACGTTTTCGCCAGTTTGGCAATTAAGGGCCATTTCAAAATTTTAAAATGTGTTTATTTTTACTCCTCTTGATAAAATTAAAGACTATTTTTTTGGAAGAAAAGTGGGATTAGCAAAATTACACTTTAATTTACCCATTTTAGGTGAGCATTTATTAACCGCGGTCAAGAGGGTGGGTTAAAAAATCAACAAAATAAAAATCAATTGTTTTACCATACCAATAAAGCATTCGGTAAATTTAATCGAAAATTACGATCGGAAAATCAAGTCAACAGCCTTCATATCCGATGGATGAATTTGCAGGCTACAAACCTATTCGTTCCTAAAACCTTGTCGGTCTTCCAGCAGTTCGTTGCAGCAAAATTTTGGGGAATAGCGTCCGATTCAACGCTCCTCATTTCTGCCAACTCGTTCAAATTTTGACATTTATTTTTACTCCATTGTTCGATGTTTTTCTCTCTCAAAACTTCTGGTACGATTGGACGAGCATTGTCGTCAATTAAGACAAAACCGTTCTCAAAGTTTTGAGAAAATTCCATCCACAATACCACTTATTTAAATATCTCTGCACAAGAGAAGTAAAAAATAACCCCAATTTTAAAATTCTGCACTCACCAAACCGAGCACCAAACTGAGGAAAACGTCTAGATATTGACCACAAGACTCGATTAAGGATATTTTAAAACACGAAAAAAAATTGGCAGAAATGGTGTTAGACTGAATTTTTCATTTTTTGATTACACAATTTTCAAAAAAGTTATTTAAGTTATCAGAAAGCGATTACAAAGAAAATACCTTTTAATTTTCAAAAAAACTATTAAAATCAAGTTATTGAAAAAAGAGTTTAGTTTAAAAAGATATTTAACATTTTTCCAATTGGCAAACCAAAGAAAAAAATGAATATTTAAATTCAATAAAATAACTGACAGCTGCTACTAATGGCATTCATAAAAAGTCCAAATCAATGTTTCTACATAACGTCTTAATGACAAAGTAGGGCATGGGTTTAATAAACACCAAAGTAATTTTACTATTTGCAATTTAAAAATCCTGCAAATGTTTTAAATCACACAACCTAACTCTTACTTAAAATTATTTAATGATGCAATAAGAAACAATGCTGTTGTTATACTGTGACAATAAGTAATCAAATGTAAGCACTACTTTTTCATTAAAACTTAAAAAAAGCAGATCTATGATTTAAAACCCAGTTATCAAATAAGCAAAATAATACAAACTAAGCCTAATTTTGAAGATAAATCAATCAGATAAAATCTTAAAATGTTTCATTTCAATGAATTGATTTTTTGCCCTCTTTAAAAAGGATGTTTTGAGACCAATTTTGGACCAAAAAGTATTAATAATTTTTATTTTGTGGTTTATGATCTCAGATAAATAATTGATATTTTCCGTTTTGTGATAAAAAAAACCTTTATTAGGCCGGGCTCCACACATTGGGGCCAACGTTGGCTTATGTCTTTTTGTATAGCGTCCACACATCTCTTGGAATCTCTTTGAACCGGGGTCAAAAACCGACAACAGACGGCCAACTTGGCCCAACAACAAAAACGTTGGCGCCAATATTGACCCCAACGCAATTTTCTCCGTCCACACATTGGCGGAATACCGTTGTGGCAATGTGTGGAGCCGGGGTTACTCTTGGGTAACTTTTGACATATTAAAACACAAAAACTCAAGCAGAAACTAATAAAAATGTGAAGAGTATTGTTTTGGGGAATGCAAATGTCAAATAAAATTTCACATTAAAATGAAAAATATCTCAGAAACAAATACAGACAAAGGGATACATCAATTATACACAAAACATGTCTAAAGTATGATTTAAAATAAAAAAAGAATTAGCTTGTTTGCCATTTAAAAAAAAAGGAAAGTTGTACTTTTGGTATACCTACCCCAAAATACCATCAGGTAGGAGTATACTGCCAAACTACAACAAATAATAAATTGCCATAATGGGGAACTTTCCAATTTTTTTATCCAATAATCCAATAAAAAACATTAATTAAATTCTTAAAAGTCCTGAAAGGTTTGTTGATGTGACCTTTGGTCCTCACTTAGGCAATACAACATGGTTGAAAAGTCCAGAGAAAGAAAACAAAAAAAACCTACAATGTGGTCAATATTTACCTTTTAGTGGGACAGATAGAAAAACTGTCACAAGTTGGTGTTTTTAAATGGATAATCCATACTAATCTGAATAGGAACACCTGCTTGTGCTTAATGACTAGTTGTCCTTTCTATAATTACATTTTCTGACAGATACTTGTAAAATGTAACACTGCAGCTTAGTATGGATTAGGCTTGTATGCACCCTTTAAGGAAAAACTGTTAATACCTAAGTCAGAAAAGGTTGAAGTTAGGTTTAGGAAGAGTATACATAGATTTCTTCTAAATTTAATGTTTTTTTTATTATTAGGAACCATAATTCATTGATGAATCCATTTAAAGAAACAGACTTCTGGCAGTTTTTCTATCTGTATGACTTAAAGGTAAATATTGACTACCCCCTTGGTTTTTTCATTTTCAGTCACTGGGCTTTTCAGCCATATGGTATTGTGTAACTGAGGACAAAAGGTCACAAAGGCCAACCTTTCAGGGCTTTAGAATTTAATTCATATTTAGACTACTTTTTGCTGACAAATCCACCATTTTTGTGAAATATCTAAGAAAGGCTGCAAGATAGGCATAAAGTAGTTATAACATTAATTACTAGCTTTTTTCCAGGGAATTCAAAAATATTGCTGTTCTTTCTAACTGATATGGTACACTGCAAAGTGCAAAATATTTTAGAAAGAGAGTTTGAACCCAACCTACCCTACACTCTAACTTTCAACAAAAATATTGAGTGGTTCTCTAGTTACAGCATGAATCACCTTTATATTGCCTTAAAATGTAGCTTTTAAAGTATTGAGGCAGTTTGAGTCATTTCAATGCATTTTGAGTTACTGCAAAGCATTTTCAGGCATTTTAAACAACTTTAAGAAATCACATAAGAATATGAATAATAATAGAAGCATTGAAAAGTATTTTAAACAGTACTAAAAGCATTTTTTATGCAAATACCAAACAGGCATTTGATGAACAAAAACTAACAAGTCTATCCTACACAACAATGTTTAGCAAAATTATGAAAATTTCTTTATTATAGTTAGTACATACTTACAAGCATAGTAAACATTGATCCTCAGGTCGATTTTTGCACTTCTCTGAAGATGTACATAGAGAATGCAAGATATGTGACTTTGTATATTTGAATGTCCATCCATTCCATTGAAAATCCTCACAGTTGGTTGGTAATCTGGAAACTTCCAGCTCTGCTGGTGGTACCTCCACAGACATGTTTTTTCAATAAAATTGTTGTTGAATGTTTCAGTACATTAATCATTTCAATTTTCAATCCCATAAAATAAGAAAGCTTTAAGCATCCTTGTTTTGTGAGTACCTTAACAAATAGATCAAGTATTGGTTAAGTGTGAATACAATTTCATGACAAAATATCGGTAAATTCTAAATGTGAGCCCCAACCAACACTTTAAAAGGCTGAAAATAAAATTTGTTTTTAAACTTCTCACTTTTCTATTTATTTACCATTCACAATTTTTTTTCTATCATCTATCTATCAAATGTCAAATGTTAACTTAATGACACTAATGATAAATGACACAAGTGTCAACTGTCATAATGTCGATTCATAAAGGATTTGTTTGTCCTCCACAAGCCACAGTGCTAATTTGTTTACATTTTCTTAAAATTAAAAATCATCTGTAGAGCAGATTAAATATTAATCTTGTTTTTCAAAGAACTAAAAGACAATTAAAACATAGTGTAAGTTTATTCTAATTGGAATTAAAACTAATATTACCTCATAGTCATAACCTTAAAAAAGCACAATGCTAACCAGAAGAGCCTACATTTTAACAAAGTTTATGTGCAGTTTCAAGTCGCAAGTAATACAACAAACAAAACCAAATGCAATAGGGGCAACTTTAACTGTTCGCACCAAAACTCAGCTGCACAAGCCCTCAACGGTGACTGAAATTGATCCAGAAACTGGTAAACCAAAAAAGAAGAAAACAGCCCCAATTCCAAAGATAACACTGCTTAGCAGTGATAGTAATAATATAACCGTTACCACCCTTGAAGAAGCTCAACGGATAGCAAAACGTCGCGACTTAAAACTGGTGAAGCTCTTAGATTTAGACACCAAATCTGAGAGACCAGTATTTAAGCTTATGAGTGGGGCAGAATATTTTGCTGAAGACCTGAAGCAGCGGGAAAAACGAAAGCTTGATAGGCAGAAAACTCAATTGAAAGGAGAAAAAGTGGTGATTTTAAGTCAAAAAATTAGTGACCATGACTTACAAACTAATATTAACAAAATCACTAAGTGGTTGAAAAAGAGATATGAAGTGAGGATGGTTATTAACACAACCGGAGACAATAAAGCAAGGGTGGTAAGTAAAATTACCATTTAAATATAGGGTGTCTTATTATAAACACATTTATACAAAAGTTGTATAAAGTGACATACCAAACTTACTTATATTTTTAAATAAAACACTGTGTATGTTATTGAACTGTTGAATACTCGATATACCCTTAAAGAAGAAAACCCATTATAAACAGTGTCTGGCTGCCTGGTTTGGTACAGTACAGTACTAGATAATCAACTAATAGTACTGGTTGTAATTAGTAAACTAAAAATGATTTACAGATTTAAAACAAAAATGTTATTAAGTTGCCTAAATGGCTATTTGATCAATAGCCTTAGTAACTGATGCTACTTTAAGATTCTGCTTCTTAGTCTAGACATTTTTTGGACTGAATAATGTTTTCAAGATATTGACTGAAAAACTGGAGTTTTTAATATATTCAGACAATGATACAGAAAAATGGTTTGCAAACCCTAACATTCTTTTTACAGATCTACATTATACCTAATGCTAATATAAATATTTTAAAAACTACAAGTTTGGAATTTTTTTAAAAAACATAAAATAGATCTCAAAATAGTAAGATAGGAATATGAAAACAGTTTAGAGTTATTTTCAACCACTTGGATGTTATAGCCTTTCAAATAATTTCTTTTTCAAAGAAACTTTCAAAATTTAGTAATCATCATCTTGAAAACCACATAAAAAAATTGATCAGAACAAAAATTGTCTAGACTAAGTAGCAAAACTTAAAAATACCATCAGTTATGAATTTCATGAAGATGCAGGCAGCAACACTAGAATAATGAAAATATTGAAACAATGTTTTCTATGTGGTCAAAGATTTTTGTATAATTTTCAGTTTCTAAGATACAGCTGACATTCTATCTGATGATTGCCTGAGAGATCACTTTCAAAAACAGTTGGATATATAAATTAGTGTTTCATATAAAATAAGCAAGTTGGTTCTGGTTGGTTCCTACACTATGTTGGCCATTTTTTAAAACTTTTCTTTTTGTAGTCTCTTGTCGATCAATGTCTTTCATTAGAGAATGCTGTATATAAAAATATCTTGGGTGGTGCAATTGTCATTTTTATTAAAAATTTAAAATATAGAACACTGTACCTGGATAACTAAGAATGTGAGGTACTGTCCTTTAAAAACAATTCAACATAGAGCCTTGCCGCAAAAAAAAAATAAAAAGGCTACTAGGTCGCGACAATTTTTTAAAAATAAAAATAATCAAAAAAAAATCACAGAAAAGTCAGATAAGAACATGCAAACATCAACCATTTGCCTGCTTCAGCCTTTGAAATATTGAAAATTTCAATCTTTAGTCGTAGATATCTCGAAAACGACAAAATTTAGAGAGAAACTTCAGAACAAAACTTCTTAGTTGACCACCTGGACCATTAATTTTTCCGAGAATTTTTCTATAGAATCACTAATCATGTAATACTATACAGGGTGTCCCTAGAAGGTCTTTACAACGCTCTGCCGCAGTTAGCTGGAAATAAAGCGATTTTTGATAATTACATCAGAGCTACAGGCGGAAAAGTTAAAATTTAAAAATCAATTTTTAATTTTTTAATACTAGTTTTTATACCAAACCATTTAAAATTATGAAATTAGGTATAAGGGGGTTTTCTGAGATGAGATTCATATCTGCCAACGATAATTACATTGATTCTAGAGGGCGCATACTGTTCAAGCAACTTGTTTAATTCCTTTGTATTTTTTTCTCGGTAAGGGTGTAAATCACTTTTGAGTGTAAAGGCGTATTTGCCTGTCATTTCTGCTTAGAAAAGGTATACCTTAGGCATGTCGCTATGAGCAACCGTTTTCGAGAAAAATGCGTTTGAACTACTAAATGTACGTTAATCTCAGTCTAAAACAGTCTCCAGAAGGTTAACTTTTTTTAAACTTTGCCGCCCTGTGGGAGCTCTGTAATTATCAACTTTTGGATTAAGGCAAATATAGGTAAATCGCTTTATTTTGACCCCAGCTAACTAGTGGGCAGACACCTTTAACCAAAAGTGCCATAACCCATAAAATATACGTCGTGAAACACACCTCTGTATATTAGACAGTATCTATTTAATTATTATAGTATTTTATTTCAGGAGGAAATTTATTCAATCATAGAAAAGAATATGACTGGCATTGGCAGAATAGTCCAAAAACGAGAAAAAGGTTTAGATTTGAAATTTCAGATACTTCCACCGAAAGAACCGAAAAATGAAGACAGTGGGCAGGCAGACAATAACGGTAGTGAAAACAACCAAAAAAACACATCATGACTAGTTGTGGCTATCCCGATTGTTGTGTTATTAACATGTAAATACTATTTTTATTATGCTATTTATAAAAAGAAAGGTAAAAATTATTGATTGCTCTTTTATTTTAAAATTATATTTCCTTTTAAGTTCGGAAATCCACTTTTCGCAAGTGTTTATAATAAATAATATTATTTCTGTAAGCTCCAGTTTTAAACAATTTGGTTTGCAACAGTTGGACAACCAGCGTGTATTTATTTAAACCCCGGTCATTCGAGTTTTGTGGACAGTATATCTAAACCACATCGAAACTGTACTCCAGTATGAAATCTGACAAACCTTCACTTAATCATTATACTGTGATTATATCAAGGACTATTGAAGTACTACACTAAAATTGTATTCAAATTGGTTTTACTTTCAAGGCGATGTTGACAACTATATTTCTCTATTCCGTTATCATGGAAAGCAGTCAGTTCCACAGACAGGATTGTATATTTGTATCATATACTTCTTTTTTTGTATGTAAATAGCCGCCAGTGTTGTCTCTTGGTGTCTTTAGTGAATTTTACTTAATTTTTGACATGAGCGCTTTTTATAAAAAATGCTTTAATTGCAATTATTTTCTGTTCTTTTTTTTTGTATTATTTTTAAACCGTGCACAAGGGTAAAATAACACTCTACTCAGTTTTCCGCACCCTGTATTCCTATATTTTCTCTTCCGTTTGGCCGATTGCACTTTTGCCGGTATTTCTCTCGTCGAAGCGCCTGCGAAAGCTCGATAGGTACTTTTTTAATACCGACCTTTTTACACCTCTTTCCAGTACCAGTAATCTCTCGACACCACCGTTCATGAATGTGCTGTCTTTGGGACAGTTCAACTTTGTCACAAATTCAAACCATAGATATCTAGATTTGGTATTTTGTAATTTCAACTGTAACGTTGATAGGGCCGAACGCCCCATGGTGGGTGAGGACCGCCATATCATCCTTCCTTGGAGGTTGATATCAGTCCCGCACATGTAAAACATAAAAAAATTCTAGTTAACTTAAACGATAATGACAATCGTACTAACTACAATTATTTTAAGAAAGCAAATTTTCTTCAGCTGTACACAAGAATTGGCGGCAGCACCTTGGCAGGAGCTTAGCGCTCGCGGGTGAAACGTTAACGCATTATGTGATAATTTTTACAGCCATTTATATGAAATTATCGACGAGTCAGTCCCCAGATATGCAAGTAACGCTAGATCTTCATTTCCACCGTGGTTCAGTCAAAACTTAAAACACAAACATAATGTTAGGAAAAAGTGGAAGAGGAAACGTAATCCTGTATACCTAAATCAATTTAAAGAACTGAGGGCTAGCAGCAATAGAATGATTGATGAGGCATATAGTAAATATATCACGGATGTGCAGAACAACATTAAATCCGACCCTGGCTTTTTTTTGGCGATATTTAAATCAGAAAAACCAATAATGTGCAATACCGGGCCAAATGATCTACGATAACAGAAGGTTGAGTACACCTACAGATATAGTGGACGCTTTTGCGGAATACTTTGGAAGTGTCTATGATGGCTCTGAGCCCGCTGACATTGACTTGCTGCCGAATTTAATTGATCTAAACAACGGCTCAGTGGTGGTGCCGTTTTTTGGCGAAGAAGATGTAATAAGGGTGGCTAAAAGACTGAAGCCCAAGAAGTCTGCGGGCCCTGATGAGATTCCGAGTTTTTTTATTCTTCACCTGATTTGTGTACTTGCCCGTCCACTTTGTGATCTATTCAATGCTTCTCTAGTGCAGGGGACATACCCGAACCGCTGCTGGAAGGAAGCTAAGATGTGCCAGATACACAAGAAGGGTGACAGGGAAGATGTGGAAAATTACAGACCCATAGCCTTGATCTGCGGCTTCTCAAAGTTATTTGAAAGGTTACTTTATGACTATCTGATAAGGGAAGTGAAGTCCCTTTTGTCTCCTAATCAACACGGATTCTTAGGAGGCCGTTCAATTGCCACTAATCTAACATGTTTCACCCAGTTCACCTCTGACACAATAGATAAGCATCAGGGATAGATGGTCGTGGCATACACTGATAAATAAAGCCCTATGTGTCGGTCGATCGAGACTCCCGGAGATTGTCTGGGGCTGCTGCATTTTGTGGACGCCGTATACCAATAGTGCTTGAACAATAAATTGCCATTGAACACCAAGTGTTCCGTTATGACTATTACTGAGTCGGCTAGAGTATGGCTCGTTGGTGTGGTCGCCTGTATACAGAGGGTACATCGATGGGATCGAGAGGGTTCAGCGTACATTTTTGAAATTCTTATCATTTAAAGCTGATGGTGTTTATCCGGAGGGGGGCATTGACAATCCTATTTTGTTTGAAAGGTTTCAAATGGACAGTTTGGAGTGTCGACGTAATTTACATTGTGTAATTTTTCTATATAATCTAATCAATGGCAGTGTGGCCCTGTTAATTATAATGTTGGGCCTAAGCCCTAAATAAATAAATAAACCGTACATACCAATATACTCATCAGTGCTATTCTGAAACCGTATACCTTCAGATTTTCCTTTTTAACACCGCTTTTCCACGTGTCGTCATTGCTTTTCGGGCGTAATTAATTTTGTTTCAAAAATACTATCTTAAGTTTAAGTATTTTACAACACCTTGTTATTCCCCACTATCTAAAGGCTACCCGAAGACAATAGTAATCTTACTGTCAGAAAGAAAAGGCCTTTACACCTTGAATCACACTTGATGATTATGATTGTATTAAATATATTTTTTAAATTACCTAAACTAAGTAATTTACATTTCACTGTATTTTGAGATGAGTAGTCGTGAGTTTTGGGCCGGGATTACCCAACTTCTTAGTCATAATCGTAAGAATTTAACAACACACTTAATTTTTGTCCATAATAATAACAAAGTAGTCCAGTTTACTGCTGTCACAGAAAATATTAAGGACAAAACTTACGACTTTAGCTAAGAAATTGGGTAAACCCGACCTAAAAAAAATTATACTTTTGTTAAGTAATAGTTAATCAACAAAATTCTTCACACTGCACTTCCTCCATGTTGGCACACTGTTTTTCACTTTCCTCATCTTCTGTTATGGGAGTACCGATTCTGTACCGTTTTTTTGTTCCTTTACCGCACGAACTACTGCATGGCGTCCACTGAGTCCAAATGATATTTGGACATATTTCCTAGAAAAAGATAGTAATTTACTTTCGTATACTCTGGGTGTCCCAATAAGCTAATCGCGTCTTAATTTACCGCCGCAAATAGTTTGGGACGCCCTTTATGAGACTTAAGAAAAACGAATTACCATTGTCTCTTCACCAGGCTCGCAGGTTGATTCGCATTCCTGCGTTTCTTCTTTTACGATATTTCCACAAAATTGTTCAGTTGACGAATGTTTAAATTTAACGTTCCTGGTCATATGTCCTTTACCGCACTGTACACTACAACTAGACCATTTGCTCCAACCAGTAGTTTCACATTTGGGTTCTTTCTGACGTTTAATAGGCGGCTCAAGTATTGAGGTTTCTTCTTTTGGTTCTTCCGGTTCTAATTCAACCTCTTCTTCCGCAGGTTTTCTAATTAGAAAAAAGTAATTACTAGGTGTACTGGGTGTTTTCAATCTCAATTGTAATTTATTAGCACATTTTATTTAAACACAAAACACACCGCTAGGTTTGTTCATATACTTATTGGACTGATTTTTTTCACTACAAATTGAAAATTGCTATTAAATAACATTTGTGAATCTGTATGATGAAACCCTTGCGTAGATGTTCAAGTATGCATGACGTTCAATGCACGATTTTTGATCCAGGTTGTAGTGATCCGTTCTGCGGTTAGTCCGTGATGAAAATAAACGGTTTTCTAATTTGAGTTGCGAGTACTCAAGAGAGTGGATAACTCTCTGATGATGCCAAGGAAGATTTTGTCAAGAAACCGTCTGCTTAGGGGCTAACGAAGGAATGTATGACTATAGGAATCCATATACGGTAACGGACTGCCAATGGACGTCCATAAACGGACGGAAAAGGTATAGTCCATTGATACCAAAAACGTATCAACGTCTGAACCTAATATGGACGTGAAATGGACATCCAATGGATGTCTATGATGTCCATAGAGGGAATTCATATGGATATCCATTGGACCTTCTTGTGTTGTTTGGGGAGATATTTGCCAAAAAGTGCAAAGGAATATGATTTGAAACCAAAAGATGTTTATGGAAACGTCAAGTTGAAGTTATTTTTACGTTACGATTTGAACACCCTGTGTTTCGGAAACAAATCGTTTGCGCACTTATGCTTATAAACACTTCTTGCCATGTTGTACTAATATATCGAGATACAATATACTAATATATGTGAGATTTACGCTAATTTTCGAACACCCCCTATGACTCTAAAAATAAATTACCGATCAGGATCACAGTCCTTTTTATACACTTTTTCCAACTTGAAATGTAATCTGGCTATGGGCTTCATTTGGTCACCATTTTCGTTGTAAAACGGTGATCTAGGTTCAAATGGGTCTGATGACGTAATGTCCTTTATTATAGGGTTAGGGTTGTCACTAGGGTGGGATTCGGTATATTCCACGCCGTCGTCAATCCCGACATCTTTTGGGTAAAGGTTGATTGTGCGGAACTGTTTCCAAGAACAATTCGACAGGCACAGTTCAAAGTTTGATACACCTAAAACAGAGTATTTTGTGTTATTAAGAGCGTTTCACAGTAAAACCGTCATAATTCAGAATTTTATTATGCAAAAAAATAATCCCAGCTTGCTATAGATGCATAAATTGTGATTCGCCGATTTTTGATATGACAATGTGAGGTATTCCCTGGACGACATCAGAAATTCTATATCTTATCGAAGAAAGGAGAGAGAACGAAGGCAACAAACATGAGTACAGAGGACACACAATAAAGCAGTACAGGGAAAAATTAAAGAAGAACCAGATTACCTAACAGCTCAATGTGAGGAAATAGAAGTACTAAAAAGGAATTTGACAGCTTTCACATGCAGGAACAGATAAGGGAAATGGTTGGATGTAGCAGATCCAAGGCAACTGACGTGGGGAAGAAACTTAAAAGATAAAAAGCATACCTGCCAAAACTGTTCGATGATGAAAAACCTTCTAAGCCGGTCCTAGAGTAAAACAGTGTTCACTTAAAAATATTAAGTTTAGAAATAGTATACGCCTTGGAAACTATGAAACCTGGTGACGATGATGTAATTTGTATTCTTCTGGACTTATTTATGATAACTGCGAAATTTCTAAACAACGGCTATCATCCACGTTTGTGCTCACACTCAAAAAACTGAATCCAAGAGAATGCTCAGATTACCGAACCATCGCTATTATGAGCCACACCTTTCTTAAAGATTAATCATAAAAGAATTTACAGAGGATTAGAGGAAGACATTATTAACACGAAGGACTTGGAACACGGGAGCGTGTTATGCATGTTATCTGGATCTCAACAAAGCCTTTGACAAGGTGAAACATTCCAAGTTACATCAGCTGCTCGTCAGCAGAAACGTTTACTCCGACGACGTTAGAGTAATTAGTAATCTATACTGGGACCAAAAAGCTAATACAATGGTAGAAGACCAACCTACAGATGAAATGGATTTGTAATAATTTGAGACAAGGTTGCATCCGAGCATATCGCTACATTTAACCTCGATAGCTAAGCTATTCTTAGAGGAACTGAATGAGTTAGTGCGGGGTTTCGTGGGTGTGGTCCAGGAAAAAGAAGTTTCTATAGAGTTCGTAATAGATGTTTTGAGACCGACTAGCCTTATCATTAGTAAGGCAACTAGTATCACAATCAAAAAAGTCTGAAAGAGGGGCTAGATTGACTGACAAAATATTGTATTGTTAGAACAGTACAGACATAATAAAAAAAACTTTTGCGTCCACCTTCAAGGAATTAAAAATAGCCTGGAAATCCTAAAAGCCGCGGATTGTGTTGACTATAGAAATATCTAGAACTTGGATAGAATAATTGGATAGAATGACCAAACAAGAAAAATGGGAACGAGGATAGAAATACCTAGATCAATATTTGTAAAAATGAAGAAGTTATTTACTAATCGGGATATTAACATGAAACTTAGGATGAAGATAAAAAAAGCGCTACTTTTCTGACTGAACTGAAAATACTTTCAACCTGTTAGATAGGTACAATATTTTACGCAAAACCACACTGTAACTGTCGTAGATTAAAATTTTTTATGCCTTTTTTATATTATACAAAATAATATCACTACATACATATAATAATCTTACCAACAATCCAGTCAGGTGACGGCATCATTTTTGAAACTAAAGAAACTATATGGTTCTCGTTATCCACCCTAAAAATTGCAAAGGAGGAGGAGGTTATATTGGGGTACGCTAGTCCTCTGGCTTTAATTATAGTATGCAGATGCGTTATTTTCTCTGTTGAATAAAAATAAATAGTTGCTGGTTTATGATTCTTCTCTAAACCACTTCGATGTCTTCAGATTTTAGGAATGGGCTCAGTAAACGCCAAATTGTAAAGTTTTACAGTTCGCCGAAGTTTTGCAAATTTATTTTTACATTATTAGAACTGTTCTTTCATGATTGTGTTGTAAGTGCAGGGTGTTCATTTTTGTTGAAACTATACATAAAACATACTCGTATATCAATAGGACTATCCAAAAATGCAAATCTATAGGTGTGTTTCATCTAAAAAAAAATCCTTTAACATACCACAGTATTCTGCGACACCTGTACAGTCCCGACTAATTGTAAAACGTGCCTCTATTAGCCTTAGGAATAACCCTAAAACTTCGTTTAAATCGAACAATTATTAAACAAAACCCGTAGGCTATTATAGTTTTAGTTGTTATTAAAGTTATTATTAATTTTAGAGTAAATATACTCGGGATTTACCTTTTTAAGACCCTGCTCAATCATATTATTAGAAAAAAAAAATTAGAAAGTTTCTCATTACGCCACCCTCAAAAAATTAATTTGCAAAACGTCGGTAAACTGCAAAATCTGGTTTTACTGTTACTGATCCCCTTTCCCAAAACTTGAAAGAATCGAAAATAAATAGTTTGTATTTATTATTGCTAAACGATTTTGAATGTAACCAACCCATAAGTTCTGATTCCAAAGTTTTTGTACTGCTATTAAAAGCTAATTCCTTAAGTCCTGAACTTGGTTCTTCCCCAATATTCCAGAATTGATGTCCAAATTGATGTGAAGCCCCGATGATGTCACTGAATCGCGTCGTGAATAAATCTTCTGGAAAACCTGTAAATAGATACGTTCAAAACAGGAATTCTTTTGAACTGGTAGACTTACCTTTAGGATGATTATTTCTGATCCAGTTTCCTTGAAAAGCCAATTCGTATTTAGCTTCATCACAGGCGCAACAATACTCCAGAAGTTCTGGCATTGAATCTTCATCTTCGTCCAAATTTTCGCATAAAGTTTTGGTTAAATAACCGTAATTTGTAGCTTCATCATCAGAAAACCATTTGTCGTTCGATTCCACCACTGTGGCTTTAATTGTCACGCATCCGCTGTTTGCTGGTGGAGCCACCCAGGTTACGTTGACCTACAGATGTTAGTATCAATTGAACTAACAGCATACACATTACAGTGTTTTTAAAATTAAATTTCTCGAAATGCATCGTACAGTTGATAAAATTATAAGCTGTAGGTAGGTTCTTACTTCACAGTAAAACTTAAAAATCAATTGCTTTACAGCTTTCTGAGAAATATCACATTTTAATCTGCTTTTCTTGTTCTGCGCTACTGAAGAAGAGGTCAGTTAGCCTCGAAACGTCTATTACAAGCTGACAAGCAATTGATTTTTGTGTTTTATCGTTGTCTACGTCCCAGGAACCTCTCTACAATGTATTTATAACATCAGTAAGAACGACGCAACGTGCCAAACGTAGCAACTATATAACATATTATAAGTTACACCTGTGGTATCCCATTCCATGACGTAATGTCACTACTTTACCATATACACAATCTTCCGTTCAAAAAGGGAAACAAATTATATTAAATTGTCGTCATTACTAATCTCTTTTTCTTCTCAGCCCGTGTTCATCCACTCCTGGATGTAGGTCTCTTCCAAATCTTTCCACGCTCTTCTATCCCCAGCAGTTCGGATCCAATTCCTTCCTGCAACATTTTGGATATCGTCTCTGGAGTCTACCAATGCTTCCTTTGGTCTCTCGGGCGCCAAATTAATATTCCATGTGCCCACCCGTGGTCATCCTGCCTTGGCATATGACCTGCTGTCCATCTCCATTTTAGTAGTGGCACAAGCCTTAATACATCGGTTACTTTAGTTCTTCTACGAATTTCCTGGTTACGAAGTTAAAGAAGTGATCCCTCCTATCATAGCCCTATCCATTGCTCGTTGAGTGGTTTTTAGCTTATTGGCAAATTTGCGGGTAATTATTTCGAGTCTATATGGAAGCACCGGCATCACCCAGGATTCAAACACTTTTCTTTTTAAATTTATAGAAAATTCACGAGATTTAAGAATCAATCCTAGTTGCCAAAAGCTGCCCATAAGATGCCTATTCTTCTTATGATTTCACAAGATTGATTTTCTTTGCCAAACTGAACTTTATGGCCTAAGTAAATATATTCTGAGGCAACTTCTAGGGTTTGGTCGTTAATATCAGTTACCTGGATGTTTTCTGTCTTTTGTACCCACGATCTTTGATATGTTTAAGTTCATTTTAAGTCCAATTTGCAAGGATGACCAATTAAGTTCCTAAATGATGTTGGTAGTGATCACTATGTATCCTCGGCAAATCATAAATGGTTTAGACATCTTCCATCAATATTAATTCCGTTCTCTTGTCAGTCGTCCTCCAAGGAAGTGAACCAGTTTTGGTGAGATGTGTCTCCTTGCTTTACTCCTCTTTTGATTGTCTTTCTTGTCGGTTTTTAAATCATTATCTATCGTTATTTGATCCTCAGCTGGACTCTTTCTGTTTTTTATTTGACGTAGTGCTGTCTCCAATTCTCCGATATTTATTTCAGGGACCTCTTCTGATCCTACATTTTGTATTATTTTCTGTAGAGGGTTTTGTTGAAGTCTTGATAATAGCGGTCACCATTTCACTACAAACGCCAACTTTAAGATTCTCATTGTTTTTCACTTACTCATTTTTGATCTTCCAATTGATAGTTTAGAACTTTCATACTTATCTTCGATTGTGTTCTTAATTAACTCATTTATTATGGTTCTTTACATCTTTTCGGATGTTTCTATTTATTTTTTTTTGTTAAGATTCTTATACCTCTGGTTTTCTTGGTCCATTTATTATTTTCTGGATTTTATTAGATTTTTTGTTCGGGGGCTAATTTTGCTCTTAATTCTTTTTTGTTTAAGACATACTTCTTGTAGCAATTTGAATACTATTTGGGATGTTACTGCAGAGTTTGTCTATCCTGTCGTGGGTGTCGGCGGTTCACCTAGTTTAGAGTTTAAAATACGTTGAAAAGTGTCTTTGTTCCGACTCAAAGCTTCAACGGTTGGGTATTTTTGTTATTACCTATGAAATCTGTATTTATTTTTATGGTTGCTCGTACTAACTCAAACGTTTAAAACTGTGACATCCTAGAATATATTATTATTCATCTGGATATACTCCAGTGCATAGCTCACAATCGACCGGATCCTCTCGGGATTCCCTAAAATGTAAAAGCCCCAGCGACGCCCTTTGCTGCTCTAGACAGAAGCACCTTTAACAATCTGTCGCCACCTCAAGACATTTGGGAGTTATGCCCTCCTATAGCCTATGTCCACCTTGGGTAATCTTGTCCATGCAGTTTAAAATATTTATTCAAGAATGTAGAAATAACCGTTGTAGTGTGTATTTTTTCTATTTCTACAGTGTTTCTAGTTTCTATTCCTTAATTTCTTAACAGTGTAGAGAACAGATAACCAGGCCATTGCCAATGCCAGAACGGATTTGTAATTACAGACTAACTGTCATAACTGTGAGATATGAAAAGACCAATCACTGGAAACGGAGAAACCTATGACAATATGGGTTGATGCAAGAGTGGGGAATTGGAGCACAGGAGTGGGTGAAAAAATGCAGAGCAGAATGAATATGGACATGACAGATAAGAACAAAGACAATATAAGATGGCGTTGAGCTTCTGGGTTTGAGGGAAGCAATAAGATGCCTACTCGGATTGCCAGATGGATGCCAGTTTTATGCTGAAAGACCACAGCTTGCACAGGCTGGTAAGCAAATGGAAAGTACGGTTGGTTGTCTAGTGCGTAAGGGTTACGTTTAAAATTTGAATGGGAGAGAAAAAAAGGAGAAGCTGATAACAGTGATAACTCAGAGTAAGGATGAAGGATAGGAAGACCGTTAGAAACGAAATGGTTATATGGGTGATGAGTGGAACACAAAAGGACTGGAATGTGTTTGAGAAAGGGAGAGTGGTGTAGGAAATCTGTAGGAAAGTAGATTGGGACAGATTGTTATTGTCCTTTAAAGGTACTCAGCTACTGACGGCATATGGAAACCTGCTTGAATACCTGGGACGTTTTGAACTAAAAAAAGTACGCATATGGTAAATGTGTGACTGAAGGAACGTGGGACTCGTGGGAGAAGAGTGTGACTATAAAGAGAAAAAGTGCCAGATTGCGGATGCGAGAGGACTAAGTGAGAGCATCTAAAACAGTAAGAAGAAAGAGAAAAACGTACTGGTAATGAACGAATAGTGTTAAGTTGCAGTCAATAACGGCGGAAAAAAAGTTAGAGTGCCTTTGCAGGTCATCTACTATGTAGGTTCTCAGTAGTAGATAAGCTCAGTTTTCTCTACACTAGGTTAACAATTTTAAATAGTGGGTGTGTGTGATTTCTGTATACTCAATGGCTGCATTCATAATAACAAATCGGTTAATACAATGGAAAAAGTATTCTAAACTTGATGGAGAAAATTGTGTTCGATTAGTGGTATTTTGATTACACGTTACACGTGTCGCACAGTTACTAGTTATTTTCCTCTTTTCATCCAATTTACGCGAATTCAGTCAGAATGTCACTACTTTTAGAAGCAAATATGCTCAGACAGTTTAAAAATTAGTACTACATTGTATTTTCTTTTTCAGAAGGATGATGTGCAATATTTTATTAAAAGCCCTTGAACTTGACAATAATTTTCTCTTATTAATAGTTTTAGTAAAACTTTTAAGACAGAAAGTAAATGGAACTAAATATTTAGGTTCATTTCGATAAGTTTAAAAGGAATTTGAAATATTGCATGTATTTGAATTAAGTATGCTACACCTTTTGCTTCAATTTAGTTTTTGAGATCTCTGTATTCAGTTATAATCAATATATCGCACAAACAGATGACAATACTGTTCTACGTAAAAAAGTGTTCTAATGATACTTTATTCTTAAGTTTCTGACTCTTTATCAATTTCTCGGGAAAAAAACTCTGTTTTTAATACCGGAATTCAGTTCTACACAAAATGCACTAAAACTTTCCCCACGTAACTTTTTCTGTAGCCAATACGCGATCAGTGGGATTCCAATATACATATATGCAAAAAAAAAAATTTCGGACAAACCGAACTGAATATTATAATCTTACTTGATTTTTGGGTTGGCTATTGGCTTCATTAACCGTATTGGGGCATATATGACTAAACCTGGATAAACCATCACCGATTAACTCAAATTTTCCAGCTTGCTGCGTAACATCATCATCTGGAGTAGCTCTACTTTCAACGCTAAGTACAAAATTTCTGAACTTTGAGCTGGGATGACCGTATATGTCCACTTTAACTGCCACTGCAACTTTCTATATTCAGTATAGTTTTTACACCTGTAACTTACTGTATTTTACCATTATATCTTCTATTTGGAACATACTTTTCTAAGCCACCATCGTCAATTTCTAAATAATACCTTCCGTCATTTGGTGTTGGATGTTTTGAAATTAGTAGGTCAGACCGTTTTTTCTCACAACCAAATGGTAACCCATCAGCAACCAGAACAACAACCATCACCAACAGTATTAAAGATTGGATTAGCATATTTGCTGTATTACTTTAAAGCACCAAAGCAACTTATACTGATGTGATAATTATAAATCGAATTCAATATGATTAACTACTATGATCTTGTCCTCATTACCTAGAAAGAAATAGGCTATAAATTCAACAATTATTGCATTATCAGTGTTTATATGCTTGTGATACCCCAAAGATATGCGTAACTTACCGTCTGTCCACTTATCAAAAATGTGCGATTTTCAAAACACATATTATTAGTTCACTACCGCAGTAGTATAGTATATGACGGGTTGATTGTTGTAAGTTTATCTTAGCCGGAGAAAAGTTATCTTCCGAATGATTGCTGGTGTGTTTTCTAAACAATAATTATATTGCGAACTTATGCGTCGATAAAGTGCTGTATACAGTGTGTCCCAAATTAGAATCAGGAAAATGCAACAAGTTTTATTGATAATTCCTTTGTATGTACGTTTTAGAAAAAACGGTCAAAAGCTGTAGAACAATTGCCAATTTACTAGAAGAGATGCCAATTTACATTACATTGACATTGTCTTAAGATAGCTATTTCGCAAAAAATGCAAAGCCACACAAGTTTGTGTTAAGCTAACAAAAAACGTAAGAGGAAAGTTGAAGCAAATATCATTCTCTAAAAAGAATGGTCGTTTAAGATAGAAAACTACGTACAAAATACGAATTTTGCTTATTGGATATCAATTTATATGTATAGTATAAAGCATTGTCTATTATAAACAATTCAAGTTTTGCTATTTAAAACTGAAAGACCCTGTATATTGTCAAAAAGGAGGAATAGTTTCAACTCGTTAATAATAGCTAATTTGAGGCAAGTTTAATAAATTGTTTATTGCTAAAAATTGAGTACGATAAGTAATTAAAAAGTTACGATAATAACCATTTAATTTATTTCTTCACAATTGTATTGAGGAAATTCAAACAAAAATAAGATGAAGTAATTAAATAAAAAGGTAAACGTTTTGAATGTGACAAATATGTGTGACAAATAAAGAAGCAAAGGTCAATTCTAACTATTACTTTGTTGCGTCGTCTTATTTTTGTTTGATTGTGAATCAAAGTTTGACTTTACAGTGCGGAAATAGTTATTTACCTAACAAGTGCGGAAAGTGACACTTTCACACAGGGTGTTTTTTAATGAGTGTTCGATATTTCACAGACCGATTTCTCAGGTATTTTAAAGGTAAAAAGTCCATATAAGCATGGGTTTGCATGGCCTTACTTATCGAGCTACAGGGTGTTCAAAATTAATTTATGTTTTTTGTAAGTAATTTTTGAAATACTCGTAATATCGATATTTGGACGAAACTTGATATTTGGGGGTTTTAGATGTAGAAGGCGCTAATTAAAATTAATTTTAAACACTCTATAGCTCGATAAGTAAGGCCTTGCGGACCTATGTCTATATGGACTTTTTACCTCTCTCGATGACATCGTCGAGAGGTACGGAAGAGCACTTTGACCGTTACGTCATCGCCTTTGATAATGTCCGCCGCAGATGTGGACGAAACGTCAGGAAGAAATTCCATTGGACCACGGATTATAAGCCCGGATAACTTTTGTATTTCAGAACCTGGGAATCTCCGAAAACTGAGTGACACACTGGCACAGTAGAAAATACATATTATTGCTATTCAGGAAGTACGCTGTTTAGCACAGGGCATACTTTAGAAGAAACAGCACCACATCTAAGCATCTTTTCATGGATTTTAAAACAATCAGCCCAAGAATTAGTTGGGACCAAAGTTAAAGCAAGAATCTCAAACGCAAAGAAGGAGAAAGAGAGAAAGAACACTGGCTACAATACAGAACAGTTAGAAATCCTCAAGTACTAAGAAGATATCAAGGTTATTTTCAAAATGAAGATATGTATGTAATAATATGCAAATACAAAATAAAACAAGCAGCAAATGATATATCGGGAATAGAAAGGCCTCCCCCACTTAACGACTGGTTCGATGACGAATGCGAGAAGATTACTGAAAGTAAGATATAAACTTATGCAGCAAAGAAGGACTCGTGAAAGAGAGGAAAAATACAGAGATCTCCGAAGAAAAGAAAAACAAGTGCATCGAAAGAAAAAGCGAGCTTTTGAAATTCGCGTTCTGGAACTCGAGTCTTTGAGAGAACAGAATATGGGACTAGACAGTTTTATAAAAACCTAAGTTGCACAAGAAAGGAGTTTAAAGCAAGGCTTAGTATGTGTAGAAATAAGAATGGGCACATAATTAGCAAGAAGGAGGAAGTCTTAGTGAGATGGTGTGAACATTTTAAGGAACCGCTGTGAGAAGGAAAACCAAAATATGACATCTCGGATACCAAGAAATACCACAGAAAAAAGAATAGTTAAAGCCTGGAACGAAGAGCAAATGTCAGATGAATTGAGCAATCAACTTGAATCCAAAAACTATAGAGGAATAACACTTTTTAACACAATTTTTAAAATATTTTTCAATGTTCTGTATAGTCGTCTGAGTGCGCACTCCAAGACGATTCTTGCTGTATATTAAAGTGGTTTCAAGCCTGGTCGATCAACAACAGACCAAATTTTTGTACTTCACCAAACGCCATCTGTTCGTGGATTTTAAATCAGCAAATGATACTGTGCTGAGAAACAACCTATATGAAGCCATGGACGAACTTCCCGATAACCTTGTTAAGCTTACGAAGGCCACCATGCGAATCGTCGTCTGAAAGGTCCAGATACAAGGCAACTTATAGATTAACACAGGATTGCAACAGAGAGATGCGCTGGCATGTATTCTTTTTAACATAGCTTTGGAAAAGGCTGTTAGAGATCCTGAGATGAACAACAGGAGAACTATCTTAAATAAATCCTCGTAAATCATGGCAGATGCAGTTGACCTAGACCTAGTGCAACGCACCCCACGCAAACTAAAATAAATGTTTGCCACTTTGTCAACTGCTGCGGAAAATATGGGACTCCGGATAAACGAAGAAAAAACAAACGCAATGGCGTCAACTACAAACAACAGAGCCAGAAATATGGGTCAAAACTTTAGCATTGATAATTTTTACTTTGAAGTGGTTGAAAGAGTTCTCTCATGACAAACTAGAATTCCACCACAGACGAAATAAAGCGAAAAGTATTGCTGGCGAATAAATGCTACTTTGGCCTGAGTAAACATTTAAGAAGCCGAAATCTAAGCCAAAGAACAAAATTAGCAATTTACATAACACTTATCGTGCCAGTTTTAATGTATGGATCAGAAACTTGAACCATGTTTGTCATACAAATTTGAAATCTACAATAAATACAAGCAAATATCTAATTGAATAGATGTTGTAACACATATCAAGAAAGGGCGATTAAGATGGGCGGGACATCTATAACCAGGGCGCGTAAAAACCACCCTCCCGGCGTATCCTTATTACACAACCTGGAGGAAATAGTCGAAAAGAGAGACCAAGGGTGAGGTGAAAGCCTTTTCTGGACAAAGACGACAGGGAAAGATCTGCGCAACAAACTGGCAGCGGTTAGCTTTGAATAGGGATGACGGGCAAAGGAGACTTGGGAAGGTGAAAGCATAACTCTAAGGCCGCAGTACCAGTGATGATGATGAGGTATAATTTACAACCCCTCGTAGAAAAAATGTAGTTCCTCACACATGTGAAAGTATTTCCCACACTCGACTGCTTGTCCGCAATCGCATGCGGAAAAGTATTGTTTTGTATATGGTACTGGGCCACTGAACGGTGCCTAGTACTTTTTATGAGTAGTGACCATATGCCTCCTAGAAGGCTACACCCTCAAACTTCCTCAAGGTTGTAATTACCGAGCGGGAGGTGTGGGAGAATGGAGCTGCCCCGGGGTTCGTCCGCGATGAATCCAACTGGTTCACGGATGGATCCAGCAGAGAGGGGCTGACCGGGGCAGGTGTCTACGCCGCGACAGGCCAAACAGTGAAGCACTTTGCCTTGGGTACATACGCTACTGTATTCCAAGCTGGGCTGTTTGCGATCCTGCATTGTGGGCTAGAACTAATATCGGGCCCGCGACAAGAAACCATAATTAACATTTGTTCTGACAGATCTGGAGTTCTGGAGTGCAAAACAACCTTGGAAAAGCTCGCCCAAAAGAACGACGTACGTCTTGTGTGGGTTCCGGGACATGCTGCTATTCGGGGAAGAAGAGGCGGATCGAGTGGCAAAACTGGGCAGTCGGAAAGTGCACGTTGGTCAAGAGCCGACTGTGGGGATCGCCAATAGCAAGGTGATCCAGACGCTAAAATCTTTAGCCCAGCAGCTGTTTCAAGAACGCTGGGACTCCGCCATGGGTATGAGGCAGGCCAAGGAACTCATCAGTGGCTCCTCAGCCAAAAATACGAATTACTTGCTGGAATTAAGCAGAGATAACTTAAGGACGGTGACTGGCATACTGACTGGCCACTGCCAGCTGAGACGTCATCAGTTCTTGATGGGTATCATCGCGTACTCTACTTGTCGAAGATGGATGCTTGGAAGAGGAAGAGTCGGCAGGACACATCTTAATGTGGTGTCCAGCCTTCACCCATTCGCGAACAACATTCCTGGGAGAGTCAATAATGACGCCCAGGGCAATCAAGGAGCTAAGACTCTAAGACCTAGCAAACTAGTTGGCTTCTTAAAGTCGACTGGACTGCTGTAGCTCCCAACAACCGGGACGTAACAGGCCCATACAGGAGGCTTATACGTTTCAGGAAACAAGAAACAAGTATTGTTTTCCAGTTTCCACCCTTTTTTACTCCCTTCCACACAGTGTGAAAAAGTGGACATTACTGTGGCATCCGACCAGGAAAAACATGAGCATTATGAGCCTTTTTAAATACGGAAATCCGAATTCTCTAGGAAATCTGGAGTCCGGACAAACCACCTTTGCGTTTTACCAACCAACTTTAGCCACTCCCAATTTTATAAAACGACGACGACTCTGTGTCTGTGGACGACGTGTAGTTTTGACATTTGACTTTGACATTTTGTCAGTATGTCACTTTATCGTATGATTCTTATGATTATTGATATCAATTATCACTTGACACTTATCAGGTTATTACTGTAGTGATAAACAGTTTTATCTAGATTAGCCAGCAGTAGCAATGTAATTTCAGTGAATTTTACACTTAATAAAATATAACTAATTTATTTCCAAGATTTCTAACCAATTTGCCCTAAAATATCTAGTGTAAGATGCATTTTTGCCAGTGTATTTAAGTGAATGTTTATTGTCCAGTTCTGACTTGAAAAATGGATCAGGATGATCTACATAAACCGGTTGATTTAGGAAATAGGGTAATATTTTTACTTCTGTAAGTAAAAACAAGTAATTTAAGTTCATATTTGTGGTTTTATTTAGACTGTCGAGGAACTGAGTAAAGAAGAGCGAGCACGGTAAGTCTACAGTTTAAATTCCTATCAGAACAATTGAAACATGGTCAAATTATACAGATATGAGCATCAAAAACTGCATGAGATCCATAAGGGTCATGAAGCAATGCATATGGAAATGGTCCTTATTCTAATAGGATCACTAGTTCTTGCCCAAATCCTTTTAATTGAATGGAAGCGACGACATTATAGAAGTTACTCTGTAAGCTTATAATTTGCCTTCTGTTTATTGAGTCTTTTGAATTTAATTTTCAGATAGTCACTTTATTAGGAATGTGGTTAGTCCCAGTAGGGATTTGTTTGAGACATCTTTGGTGGAGGTTTATATTCATATGGTTGTTATTTTCCTGTATTACTGGATTAATATTTACAAAAGCTATGCAGAAACCTTTAAATGGGACTACTCCAAGGTAGGTGATTGAATTTTATTACTCTGAATAACTTTCTATCTTGTTTTAACTAGAAGTTAAATATAATAGACAAATTTTGGCCTTAGTGTTTACCAAAGGGTTTACAGTACCTAGCTCATTTTAACTGACTGTCACAAAATGAGGTAGATTAAGTTATTACAGCTTAAAACTCATGTTATCAATATCAATGTGTCCTAATTTTGAGTCACTTCATTGTGATCTCACAAACTATAATAACAAAAACAGTTAAATGTGGAGTATTTTACAAAAACTAGTTCTAATTTGACATTGGATTTAAATACTTAATATACCTAAACTGTTGTTTTTGAGATACTGTGGCAAAAATTCAGACCCAAAATAATTTTTTTTATGATTTTTGCTTATTAGTGCTTAGATTTATTGGGTTTGTAGTAATAAACATACCAGTTGGAACAATTGCTATAGATCACTATTGCAATTTTCTAAACTGCTAAACTTCCCAGTTCAATTAAATTAGACAATGGTTGTTAAAATTGATTACAAGTTAAGTTCTCTAGACACTGTTGTAAAATTTTGTTTTATTTTACAAATATTGGGGAATGAATTTGCTGAAGAATATGTTTTTTTATCAGGTTCTTAGTGAACTAATATTTAGAGCTGCTTAAAGCTTAGTATAGTCCTTTTACTGATGATGGTTGAATTAAAATAATTAAATGCTGTTTTAAATATTATGGATTTTTTTGTCATTGAAACAAACCGGTTTAGCAACATTATTTGACTGCTTTACAATAACTCATTTTAGTCATTTTGACCCTTCCCAGTGTAAAACCTTTTTATACATTTTTCAAAAATATCCAATATTATTGTATAGCTGGAAAACCGACAGTTTACCAACTTTGCACTACTTCTCAATTTGGTTGTCATTTAACATTTTTCTTTTTTTACAAAATTAGCCTTTATTTCCTAAATTCTTAATAAAACATGCAAAAAGAATTTTTAAAAAATCCTAATAAAGTAAATCATTAAATTTGTCTAGACACAAGGACAAAATTTGATTTTAATTGAAAAATCAAAAATCACTGATTTTTTTTCAAAAAATTATAAAAATCATTTTTTTAATTTTACCTTCAGTTATTTTAAGTGATTTAAAATTATTTTGATATTGGACTAAAATGCCAGAGTTGTGGAACCTCCAAAACTTTTGGATAAAAATTTGTTGCTTATTGCAAAAAATCAGGAAATTTGATTTTTCTACTTAGTCTCCTATTGTTTTGAACATGTTTTGTTCTCATCTTGATCCTTTTTTTCCCATTAGTATGTGATCGGTGCAACGTAAGTGTGCGATTTAACTACTTAGTTTCTTCCTGTCAATCAAAATATCAGTGCAAAGTTTGGACTTATAAGAAACAGCCTGGAAATTGAGAAAAGAGGATAATTTTTTTTTTTTTATATTATTATTCAATTCAATTCTTATATTCAAACAAAACCAAAAAAAAATTATTGGTCAATTGGGGACTACTTAAAAATTTCACTTATTTGTACGCGTTTATTTCCCACCCTGTATAAGGCAGTTCAAGTGCATAAAAGCGAAAGTTTTTACATCAGTGAAAAGTCAATAAACCAAGCCCAATGACAGTCCAAACCGCATTAAAATCTGTTGATTCGTTTCGAAATGGCGAGGTTTTAAAAAAAGAAAATTGTTTATTTATTTATTTTTATTATTTATATGTTCCTTTACGAAATCTAGAGGTTGTGTTTAAGATAAATCGAATTTAAGTTACAAATTTTGCGATAATTTAAAACGTCGAGTCGTTCGTTAGCTTTAATAGTGTTCCATTAACTTAAATAGTGTGGTGCTTTTTGCAGATTTTTATTTTCACAATCAACCTTAACAATAAAATAGTCTACCAATCATCCGTACACAAAGTCCGACGGTTTTTCAATTTTAGTGAAAACCACCCAAGAAAAGCAGATTGTATCACGCCCAATTATTGTTTCTGTAAACACAGGCATATTTCCAATTGTGCCATTATTTCAGAAAAGTTAGATTAGTTAGATTGTCATCAAAAGCGATTAGCTTTTCCTAGAAAGCCACGAATATCCGATAGAAAAAGGGCAGATTTAATGGAACTTAATAAAACATATTTTCAAACCGTATAAACCATTTTCCAAATCATTGTAATGGTGTTCAATTTACCTGTTTCGACAATTTACCATTTTGATCTCAGTAACTGTGTTCTTTTTCTAAGTCTAAAAATTAAAAAACTTCAGTAAAATATTATAACGGTTTATTTGTTTCTATTTACTTTACTTGCCTGACATTCTTCATAACAATAACGGCACAACTCAAAAGTTAAACTAAAAGAAACGTTAACATCAGAAAAAATAAAAATCATTTTCTGGGATTAAAAAGAAGCTAATTTTTGAATGAAGTGCAAATAAAAAAAATCTTAGTTCTTTTAAAATTGGACCTAATAACATCCAAGATTTTTAAATCACAATTATCTGGAAATGAAACTGTCTGAAATATGCCTGTCTTTTTTCAAATGAGCGTAATCCACGAGAGATTATAGTTTTGACCTGTTGACTGCTAGAGGGCGTTAAATTGGCGGGTAATTTTTTATAATTTTTCTGCGCTATTTTTGAAAGTGAAAGTGCTACTTTGTAGATCTTTCAAAATTAGTAAAATGTCAGCAAAACTTTTTGATTTTGGTTTTTTGACAGAAATATTTTGCTTTAAAAACATATTTTCGAAACTGAACAAAATTTGGCAATGTTGTCATAGATAATAACTTGTCATTTGACAACTTTTGTCCAATTTAACCGACTTTGCAACTATTACAGTTTGCAGCAAACAACTATTATATCATTACTTGGGTCAATGCCAAGCTAACCATTTGTAGCTGTTTCATGTATTGTTTACTAGTTTTAATAAGTGCCTTATTTGAAAATAAATATTTTTTTAAACATTTTTGGTCAGAAATTCCATTCAGTTGATCTACTTCCTGGTTGGTAGTAATCACAGGTGTTGCTTTCACTCAAAATTAGATTTGCTATACAAAAAGATATATTAAATTTTACATGAATATGTATAGAATTTGACACACCAAAAAGTATACTTCTTAAATGCTTACTATACGGCACTTACTTGCATTTTAGGGCTTATGGCAGACTGATCGAATTTTTAAGCAGTATTGCCAACTTAAAAACTACTAGGAACACATCTGTCAATCGTAAGCTTGTTTGTTTTAATGTCATTTAAGCTCTTGGAGGACAAACAATGCTATAATTTTCAAGATCACAATGTCGAAACTCAATTAAGGACACATTATTTATTCGAAACTATTTACTACAAAACCCTTTACTAGGCTAGTGTACAAATGGTTCCTGTTACTCCACAAACTAAGTTACGTCCTCGGAATCGTGGGTTATGTGATTATGATGGCAACATTTTTTGGTCTCAATCTAGTCTTTAATGCCAAATCGAATGTGTGGATGGACACCTCGATAATGTTTATTTTCTACGGCCTGTATTATGGTGTACTGGGCAGAGACATTTCAGAGATATGTGCTGACAAAATGGCGTCGCATATAGGGGTTAGTTTATTATTTAGTGTATAACAAAAATTGGAACGCTTGCAATATCTCGAAAACTGATTTTTTTTCTGTAATTTTGAATACGTTTTTAATTTGATTATTTCCTACACATGTGCAGGGTGTCCCATAAGTAATGGTAAAAAATGTATTATTATCTTCAGTTTTTGGCTAAAATTAGATTCTTGTTTTGATTATTATTAAAAGCGACCAGCTTTTTCTAGAAAGCCACGAATATCCGATAGAAAAAGGGCAGATTTAATGGAACTTATTAAAACATATTTTCAAATTAGACTTTCGGAAGTTTTTCCCTTTAACTTAGGAGTCTGAAATTTTTAATATACCCGCGTTGTGCTTGTACGCAAGTTTGGCGTTCTGGACTGGCTGACCAATTGCTTTTGGTGTGATGGTAGAAATTCCCGGTATAACGTCAAAGGTAATATATCGGCTCATATAACATCCTACGCTCTAAGAAGTAACCGAAAGTAGGAAAAATTACTTGTGTTAAGTTAAACGAATCTATAATTTTAGTTAATTATTTAAAATTAGATATGTTAATCTGGAGTTGTCATAGCTCTAATCATCATCATGTTCATTCACCTCACAAAATACTGAAGTTCTAAAACCAGTCTACAGTCTGTCCCAAAAGTTTTGTATTCTTCAATCTCACTTTTCAGGACAAGGTAAAATAGTGAGACATCCAGTCTTTTAATCAGTCCAAACTCCATATTCTTCCCAATACTTTTTACACCAGGACTCATTAAATTTTAACTGAAGATTCTCAGAAGTGTAGGGCACGCCAACTGTGGCTTTGGTGATTAAAAGTCGCATTGGGCTAGGTCGGGGCTATGCGGAGACAGACCACAAACTTTGAGGAGAGTATACGACAGACAACGCGTTTTCAAAACCTGACTGCTGTCAGGTTAGTGTCTTTGGCCTCATCCTATTTGATAAGCCTCGTCTCAGATTTATACTGTCTAAGCAATATTATGGCAACCACTTTTTTAATCTTTTATTATCCTTCTTCTTCTTATCAGATATTTTCTTCTTCTTCTTTAAGTGCCATCTCCTCTCAGAAGGTCGGCAATCATCATGGCTATCCTCACTTTCGATGCTGCAGCTCTAAACAACTCAGTGGAACTACAGTTATACCATCCTCTCAGGTTATTCAACCAAGAGATACGTCTTCTTCCTCTGCTTCTTTTCCCCTGTATCTTTCCCTGCATAATGTTCTGCAACAATACATATTTATCTCCCCTCATCACATGGCCCAGATATTGCAGCTTCCTTATTTTAATTGTGTTTAATATTTCCTTTTCTTTTCTCATTCTTCCCAGTACCTCCTCGTTTGTTACCATGTCCACCCAACTTATTCTCAAGATCCTTCTATATGACCACATCTCGAATGCTTCCAGTCGGTCGCTTATCTCTTTCTTTAACGTCCAGGATTCCATCCCGTACAGCAACACCGAAAAAACATAGCATCTCAATATTCTGACTCTAAGGTGTAGATTAAGATCTCTACTGCATAACACATTCCTCATTTTGTTGAATATGGTTCTGGCCTGTCCAATTCTTGCTTTAATTTCTTCGGTGTACTCATTATCTTCATTAACCGTTGTTCCTAAGTATTTGTATTTGCTAACTTTCTCTATTGGTTCTCCGTTGATCCATAGGTTTTCCTGTTGTTGAGCTGACTTTGTAATGATCATGAATTTGGTCTTTTTGATATTTAAGGTAAGTCCTCCTTCCTCACTGCTCTTCACTACTTGATCAACCAAGCTCTGTAACCCTCCTATTGTTTCGGCAATAAGTATGGTGTCGTCTGCATACCGGATATTGTTAATGGGTATTCCATTAACCTTTATTCCCGTTGTTGTTTCTTCCAGTGCTCTCTGAATGATTTCCTCCGAATAAAGATTGAACAACAGCGGCGACAGTACGCACCCCTGTCTTACACCGCGTCGTATTATTATTTCCTCTGAGAGTTCCTTATCTACACTGATATTAGCCGTCTGGTTATAGTATAAATTATTTATTATTCTAATATCTTTCATGTCTATGTTTTTAGTTTTAAGCAATTGAATAAGGAGGTTATGGCGGACTTTATCAAATGCTTTGTTGTAGTCCAGAAAACAGACATACATCGGTTGATTGACGTTCATGCATCTTTGAGTCAACACATTAAAGGCAAACAAGGCTTCTCTTGTTCCTATTGCATTTCTAAAGCCAAATTGGGTTTCGCTAATATCTTGTTCTAATTTCCTAAAAATTCTCTGATGTATTATCTTTAGGAATATTTTGAGAGCGTGGCTCATTAGACTGATGGTTCGGTGGTCGCTGCACTCTTTTGCTTTAATCTTTTTTGGCAATGTAATGAAGGTTGACCTAAGCCATTCACGGGGAATTATTCCTGTATTGTATATTGTGTTATATAGCTCCACAAATATGCCTATTTGATCTTCTGTTATTAATTTGATTATTTCTGCTGGAATTTCGTCGGGTCCTGGAGATTTATTAGATTTTGCCATTTTAATTGCGTGCATTACCTCTTCCTTTGTTATTGTTGGACCTAACTCTCTTTCTATGTCTTCTTCCACCATTTCTTGTTGCCTGTCATCGTCGAATAATTCTTGGATATACTCTTTCCATCTCGCTAGTTTGCCTTCAGTGTCTGGGATTATTTTGCCGTCTCTGTCTAGCAAAATATTACTTTGGTTTGATCTTTTTATACCAGCTAGTTCCTTAATTTTTTTATGCAGATTAAGATCGCAGATCCAGATATTTTCGTCCACTCCTAAATGTAGGCCTCTTCCATATTTTTCCATTTCCGCCGAGTTTTGTTGCCAATGGCCTCCGTGGTCACCCGACTTGACACTTGATTTCGATTTGAAGGAAACGTCCAACGTTCTACGTGACATTGTCAGCTTAGGCTAGGCTTGCAATTGTACCTTTACTGTAATCTTGGGGTATCACTTTGTAGTGATCATAATAGTTCGGTCAGTTCGTGAACATTGCCGTTAATATTAGGTCACATCGCTTTTATTGCTTATAGCGGCTCGAATTCAGCTAGGCATTGTATCCTCTGGCAGAATATTATTCGAAATATTTTGGAACCTATTTTTTAATTTAGGTATCGTGCGAGCCAGGTATTTTCGAAGTTATTTCTTCATGTTATGCCAAAGAGATGTTCGTTTTAGTATCGGTATTTGATGCTGTTCTAACCACAGTCCAGTATTTCTGGCTGTGTGCCCAGAAATGCTGAACTGCTGCCCTATTGCTGGAAAATTAAATTTCCTTCTTCAGTGTTGCACTGCTCTATTACAAGTATCAGACTCGGCTCTAGAAATAGTCTCTATATTTCTGTGTATTAACAGTGCCGATCAATAAAGCACAGTTTTCCAACACCCTTTCCTGATATGCAATCGCAAACCATCACCGATGATAAATTTCCAACTGAGGTGCGCAAAACTCTTTTTTTATTAAATTCTTTAAATTATGAATTGGCAACAAGTACTAAATCCATTTCATACTTGACAAATCTACGTGTGGTAAGATATATTTGAAACAATTTTATGGAAATAGTTGCTCGTTGTTACTTAATTCGTAATTTATACTATTATGAGCCTGGGTTCGTATATCCTCCGCTTTTACCCGACCTAACGCCACTTTACGCCTTTAAAACTTCAAAAGTGATCTTGGGAAATCAAAGTTGTTGGTACTCTTGTTCAAGGGCTTTTACGGTCAACTGATCTGACGCCACTTTACCGAGATGAGGCCATAATGACCTTCTTCGTCCGATCAGCTCTTTCAGCGTTGATTAGACTTGTGAAGTTTCGGTGATTCCTCTTGTCTTCGGAGAACGATGCTTCCGCTGACAAAAGCCGTAAAGCCTTGGTTTTAGATTGGAGTTTCTTAAGTCGTATTTAGTTGTAATACCGAATACACTAATCAAATATTAATACTGTATCATAAAAGGCAATGAGAACAACAGAACAGATCTATTCATAGCTAAAATATCTTTAAATCAGTTTTTTTAAACCATTTCTCATATCATGATTATGAAAACTAACACACTTTGTATAAACTACATACGAACAACAACAACGAACAATTTTAGAAAAAATCGGTTATTTTCGAGGTATTTGCGGTGTTTCCATATTTTTGTTTTACGGTGTTATTATGATTGGAAGTTACTGTTATTATTGTTTTCAGTATTATTCACCGCAAGGTATTCCAACCAAAAATCTTGACCCAAATGTTTGCGCTATTTGTGGTAATCGACTACTAGTGGGCACTGATGAGGAAGGAGTTATAGAAAACACCTATCAGTTAAGCTGCCAACACGTGTAAGTAAACTTGAAACTATGTAATCTCCGTTCCGTTTCCGTTATTTGTGAAGCCATATTAAAAATTTACATATGTCGAAAATCGGTTTAAAACATTTTTCTTGCGTACTCGGTAGTTGTGAGCTTCAGGGTTTTTTCCTTGATTTAATAAGTGTTAATTTTTGCTGAAGGAGATTTCATTGCTAAAACACAGAGCAAGACTACTTTCAGTTCATTGTCGATAAATGATTGTCATTAATATTGCTGCATGTAGGTGCATAAACTGTATTTTGTTTTATAATATATCATTTCATATTTCACGAGTGCATTCGGCAGGCAATTAAATGATTCGAAATTGAATCCCTGAAGTAAAAGTAACAGCGTTACAGGGGCTTTTAGCTTTTGAATAACCAAACCAGTTTCAAGATAGAAGTGTTTAGTTTCAATTTTAGGTTGTTAATGTTATATTATCAAAAAGGACCTAATTGTTCCACAAATTTTTGTAATTTGCGGTCATGGTTTTTCTCTGTTTTTTTCTAGCTGAAAATATCTGATCAACCGCAAATTTTTGGGTTATTTCAACGATTTGTTAAGACATACACTCATGAACGAAAACTTCCGTTTCGTCTTGCTAGGTGTACAAATAATGACAATTATTGCGTCACTGCTGTTTGCTGTGGAATGAAGATCAGTTATTTTTAATAAAACTTACAGTCCATTAATCTTTTAATCGTGATTTATTATCCATCTATGGTCATTAATAGACTATATTTTATTACTATTTTTATGGAGCCCGATTACTTTTATTTCGTTAATAATGTTGTCGCAACCAAATAGTACAGGATGGCCAATGAGGGGTGACTCTCTAATTCTTAGAAAACAAAAAAGGAGAATACAAATTTTTGTCAGAATAATGTTAATTTTTTCAGGATGTTCAGGTCTTTTATTTGATGATCTTTATTGGAAAATAAGTTTTTCAACGCCTAACAATTATTTAAAAAAGAGCTTAGTTATACAGGATGGTTTATAAGGAGTTACACATACATACATACATAATTATGCTATTATACAGGGTGTTTTTTCATAATTTACTGGACGGATAATTTTCTTAATATTTGTAGTTTTAGGTTTAAATTAGTCAAACTGTAGTGATTTTCCTCACCTCCAGAATCTGAGCTCATAAAACTGACGTAAAATGTCAAATCTGGACATAAAAACAGTTTTTATTGGACTGTAATTTCTGTCTTTGTTCTGTATACATATTACTATACCATTTTATTGGATTTTTTGTACTGATTTTAAATATACAGGGACCTGCATCTGAAATTACTCGAAAGCTTACAGGTTTATTTGTTATCCGATTAAAATGAAGGTACAATTTAAAATTAGTTAGGACTGTACCCTATACAAAAATTAGTGACAATAAAATTGTGTTTTATTACTTTTTAACACACACTGTATATTATAGTATTTTTGAATAGTCCACCGTTTTGGACGTTTCCATCACATAGCACGATTTTGGAGAAAATGGTAAACAGAAATCGAAAATGAGTAAAAATCGAAATCTGAACTTAGAGAAAAGTTTTTCTTTAGGTTTAAATTAAATTGCTACCTGGTTGGTCAATCTTAGCAGAGTAGGCATCTGTAATATCAGAATTTTTTATTTATCAAAACGATCATGGTTTTCTTCAGCGCTAATTCTCCGTCCAAACTGTCCCACGTATACTGCTGGACAATCGTTGTAACTTAACTGGTTAAGTTGGGTTCTGGCGATTTCATTTCGATGCGTAAGACCCCCACAAAATTTCTTTAAACTAAAATCAACACTAAAGAATAATTCTCAGAGAAATTTGGATTATTTCAAAGGAAAGTGAAAAATAGGTAGAGCCATAATTTCACAATTTTTTGGTTACTCTACTTCAGCGCCCTCTTATTGTGGGAAAAAAACAACTTTGAAATAAAAAGTTTTAATTTCTTTTTTGAAATATGTATCTGCATAAGAAACTACGTATGTATACAAATTTCTGTTCAAGTTGATCACCCGTAAAAAAAAACAATTTTAAATTGTAAAAATGATAAAAAATACAATGTTTACCTTAAACTTTAAAACACTTACTACTCTACTTTCTTCACCAAGAGTATCATAAAAATATGATAGAAGAGCTCAAGAACACTTTATTTATTTTAATAAATACTAAAATTCTCACAGTCCCCGCACTCGATTGATGCCTGTTTTCATGCTTGTAAGTAATAGCATGTTGTACAACAAGGGTGAATAAGATGTCCCTATCGCACGAGTACGAAAATTCGGGCGAGGGCGATATAGACAATTCGCCCGAGTTTTACGAAGAATTATTTTGTTTACGTTCAAGATTAGCTGTAATTGGTCTATTTCATATCGCACGCTGAAGATTGTCTGCGATTGGTCTATTTCATATCGCACGCTGAAAATTGCCTGTGATTGGTCTATTTCATATCGCACAGTTGCGGAAAGTCTAGGATTCTGTATTCGTTCAACCGTTGGCAATTGCCTACTTATCCGTTCTCTAAACTGTTAAGGAACGAACCAATATCCCTGTATGAGTAGAAAAACTAACTTTAGTCGTTCTCTAGATACTTCCTAATATACCATCACCGTGAATAACCCTGAATGTGGCAGAATTTTGCACACTGTGTAGGCAATCTGTTCATGAAAAATATCATATTTTTTTTCCCAGATTCCACGAATTTTGCATTAGGGGTTGGTGTATAGTGGGCAAAAAACAAACTTGCCCGTACTGCAAAGAGAAAGTCGACCTCAAACAAATTTTCTCCAATCCTTGGGAGAAGCCGCATATGCTATTCGGACAACTGTTGGACTGGATCCGATGGCTGGTAGCGTGGCAACCTTTGGTACTCTTTTTGGTGCACGGAATCAACTATCTGCTCGGGCTAGAATGATATTAGGTGTTATAACAAAGACATTTTGTTGTATGTACGGGGTTCGGTTCGAGTAAATAGATGCAATTTCTACTGGAGCCACTCAGCGTTTTAATTTGTATTCCTATAACCTATATGTGAATATACAGTGCATTTTTTTTAACCCCCAACATAGGATTTTACGTGTTAATTTGTTAAGCCCATGTTATTTTGGAACTTGACGAGTGACTTACCAATTCGGCCTAAAAAGTGATTAAAAAGTCGCAAAATTTTTTCGAAATACTTTTATCTTTCCATACTCCCTGTATGTATGGTAGGTGCTTATTGTTTTTGATACTGGCAGGGCAGGTCGCAGGTAAAATTTACCGTCGAAAGTAAAACATTGTGGTCAAAGTGCGAATATTAACTTTATATCAAGAAAGGTAAGTACAAAAGAACTACTTTTTAAATTTTATTTATTTATTTAATCGTGTCACCAGCATCGTAATTTAATTTAATTATAATTAAATCATAAAATGATTTTATATGAAATCTTTATTAATAATTATCAACATCATAAATGTACTAATTCCTTTATAAAACCTTAGTTACTATTACTACTACGTTAGTTACGAAGGACAACAGGTTCGATAACAGAATAATATTACAACGACTTTTCATGAATATTCAAAACAATGTTTTGACAGTTTTCAAACTTAACGGATACTCTCCACTGCCTTTGGAGTCCACGATCATATTTATGTCTTCTGAAGGCTGATTAATGGCCGAGTATGCATTCCTCTCCATTTCATCCGGTTCCCTAGGGCTTAATCCACTGCCGGAGACAATATATTATTATATTGGATTTACAAGAACTTTATTATATAGATAGAACTATATATATATTATAAATTTGCCGAAGATCTTCTAACGCAGTGACCTATATACCTATATTAGGATTTTCAAGTGAAAGGTACCGAGCTATTTTTTGAGGTAGTTAAGCAAAGAAATTAATGCCGCAGGGCTGTATTGTACATTTTCCTTTTCTATATGATAGAAACAATCTTCGGTGAGTAACATGGGCTGGCTTTAACATTGCATACTTTTTAAATAGAAGCACAGGATTGACTTCGCCCTCAGATACTATCGCGAACGTCCGTTTCTTGTGGGTTTTGGAGTCGGGAAACATCTTCCGTAGTCATCTTGTTTAGTTCATTGGTTCGGCAGGCTCCTCCAATTCCAATTAGAAAAGCCACGTTTAACATCAAAAACTCCTTGTCTGGAGCCATTGCTCTTGCAAATACTTTTGATTTTTTGCTCTATATCCGACGTTTTTCTTCTTGATAAAACGTATTAAAGCGCCGTATTTGTCGATTTCCACTCTTTCCTTCAATTCTAAGGTCGCTCGTAACATGGAATATTTTGGCCATAAGGACGAAGCAGAATATTCTGCAGCGAGTTTTGCAAAATATGCTAGCAACACCGTTTCTTCTGCACCTCGAACTTGTACTTGGTTTCTCCACACACAAAACTGTTCATATTCTTTCTCATACTTTCGATTTTTCCGGAAGCAAGTTCAACCTTATAGTGTTGGCTGCAGCCAATATATTATCAGGAATATCTAAATTTTGCATGATTTTAATAATGAAATGCATGAAAAATAGTAAAAGGAAAAGAAAAAACTTAGAAGAAGCTCTGGAGAGGCTGGAAAACGTGTTCGACTTGGGGCGTCTGTCTCCAAGTTTGTACTTCCCCCAGTAATTCAGATATTTGGACCGAATCCTTTAAAGAGGCTGGAAGGGCGTTGTTTGGTTAGCAGATTTTTGGAAACAGCTTACGTTTGAGCTATTTCCCAAAAAGAAGAAGTTCGGGGAGTTTGTCCTGATCAGGCAACTGATTATTTGGAGCTGGAAACTTAGGGACCTCACCTTTAGATACGGGAGCAAAATTAAATCGGGGTTCTTCAAGGGATAGCAGAATTTACGATACCAGCGCTTCCGGGGTGGCATTCACCAAGTCCTTCATGGTGCAGGTGCTAAGGTTTTCCAGTGGGTCAATCCAAACCAGTAGCATTATGTTTTAAATTCAACAGAAAATATTTAAATAGTTAAATTGACCGTTAAATAGCGAAGTTGACTTGGAAGTCGGAAAAAACTTATAATCAGGGACTTATCAATCTTAACGAATCGGATACGCTTATTAGCAATTAACGCGTTGCCAAACATGTGCCAGACGAGAATTCCTTTCTAAACTCCCCCTCTCAATCGGGAGAAGAAAAAAAAGAGAACAAAGCAGAAAATGTTGCTTCCTTTTTTGGTTTTAGTGACCATTTCTATAATACAGAGTTGAATTTTTTGCAAATGAATTGGTTAATTACTCCGTGCGGAACGGAGGCCCATTTAACCCATTAAACAACCCGAACAGTTATTGAAACATGTTTGTCTCTTTTCGCAAATTAAAGGTTAAAATTTTTTGGATATGTTCTAAATTAACCCAAATGTATTGTTTGTAAAACTTCTTTATTATCAAAATTACAAAGGCAAGAATGTTATTTCATCTGTCAAATATAATTTTACTTACTTAATCACAAAATCTCTATTTTTCAATCACCTAGATCTCATTTTTTTTATTGATTCTCACAAATTTCGTCTCGTTATTACAAACAAATCAAAAACTACTACCAGTGCGATTATTCGCACAAAACACAAATCTGATCTCCACGGTCAAAACAAAACTTATGAAACTTATGTCCGCAATCTTTTACCGTTTCACAATCACTTAAAATATCATTTTTTAGAGGCAACTTACAGATAACGCACAAACTCGTAGAAATATCCGGGCAGAAATTATAATAAGGGTTTCTATTTGCTGCATACTTACGTCTCAAGTATTTTGCGATAATATCCTGAAACTGAAAATAAAAATTTGTTGTAATAATCTTATTTTTTAGTTGACGGTAATGTCCGGTTTCTGAACACTCGGATCTATTTTCAATATAGATATTCGTCTTGTTGCACATACATTCTTCGATTCTACTGATCTTTTGTGTGTTTAAAATAGAAAAAAGTACAAAAGGAAAGTTGTGGTAGTTCAATAAATAAATTTTGCAGCAGTAACCAAGCATTCACACGGAGCGGACGTTGGAGAAAGTGAATGACAAAATAAAGTTAAAGTAAAGTTATGACAGTTAAATACTGCATTTTATAAAAAAGGAAGATGGTTCGTTACAATTAGTAGTCAAAATAATTTTTCTGGGGGAAAGAGTCCGAAAGGAGTATGGAGAAGCTTGTTTCAGTGCTTGAAGTAAAAAAGGTTGGTTGAATCAAAAATAGAAGTCGTGATCATGGAAATCCTACCCAATAGAAATCTAAGGTGAAGAAAAAGAAAATGCGGACGCCGCAAAAAAAAGACATAAAACGACGACCAAGCCGGAAGCAAATAAAGAAGTGGAAAAAAAGCCTTCTTAAGGGTAGCAGATGTTACAGAGTTGTAGCAAATCGACCACCGGCAGTACAAGGACAGTTTCAGAAGACAGTAGTTCGCAAAGGAGCTGAACTGTAGAGTCCTGTTGCACAAAATTCAGCGGGGAAGGCTAAAAGTCCAGAGAGACTCCTGCATAGTCCGTTAACTGCGGCGTTGCCCTGTCTTCTTCTTCTTCTTAAGGTGCCGTATCCATTAATGAATGTTGGCGACTATTCTGGCATACTCGCTACGATCTTGTGCGATTCTAAAAAGTGCGTGGGCATCGAGGTTTGTCCAGTCTCTTATGTTCTTCAGCCACGAAAATTTCTTTCTCCCGATGCCTCTCCTTCCTTCGATTTTTCCCTCCATAATCAACCTGTCTACAAACAAGAAAAAGACAACGGCGAAAACAGCAGCAGCATTAGAAACCATCGACAGCTTTCAACCAGACAACAGGAAGACAATGACTACGTTGCTGACGTAGCAGCAAGCACCAGCCCAAGCAGGACCTACCGCCGTACATTTCGGGGCAATGATGGAGAGATGAAGCAGATGTAAACGTTCCAGAAAATGTTTTCAGAACTGGGAGCATTTATAAATCGGTGGCGCAGCCTTGTAGATCATGTCTTGGAACGTCAACGGCTTGAGAAGCCGCAAGATGGAGCTGGCGGATAGCGGATATTCTAGCCCGGTATGACGTGGATGTAGCACTTATTTAAAAACCAAACATCGAGAAAGCCAGGACTTTGGAATAGGAATCATTTGGATAAATAGTCTACAGGGACAACCGAGCGCTTTTGATAAACAGTAACGGCATCCACGTGCTTATTTCAGCGTTGGATACCATAAAAATGGAAACACTGGATATTAAAAAGGAAATCGACCGAAGACGACACAGGATCAGTTCTTGCTACCAGCCAACAGCAGAAACACTACAGGAAAATGACAACAGAGACCGTTATTCTCAGAAGAGAAAGAAGACAGCACATTGCCAGTGGAATCTCCGGACTGGGACTACAGAACAACAAACACAAGTGGCAGAACACGCTGGAGCTTCCTAGATGGAAAAAATGGCTTGGCGTGCCTGGCAACTGAAGAGCCAACACATCTAGAAAACCAACCTTATTAGACATCACTTTGCAATAGAGTACGAAGTGATGCTCCTGAAAGAAAGTTTCTACAACAGGAGCCGGAGACAAACTTCCGCCAGAAAACAACAGCAGGAATCGCGGATTAAGACCGAATCTTGGTGCAGGCCAACCAAAAAGCGCTAAAACTACTAACCATTAATTTATTTTTATTTTGAAGGACCAGAAGGGACCAAACAGCTAATCAGAGGCAGAAGTGCGAGGAGTAGTGCAAGGACCGTTTATCCTGCAAACAAAACAGGCTAAACTAGCTTAATCCACAATGAACGAAACATGCAAAAACATAGTGTTAAAATTAAAAAATAATTTCAAATTAAACAGAACATAAATTAATTGTAAGCAAAGCTAGCAGAAACTGCTTAAAAGAGTTGTGAAGAATTTTATTCTCACAAAAGTGAAATAAATCTTTTTTTAATGGAGATATTTATCAAGAAGTACAAAGAACTAATAAAATTGTCTAACTGGTAGTATTATGTAATAGTAATTTAAGTTACAAGTCCGGGAAATGTCTTATTAAAGTACAAATCTAGATGTTTATTTAGGAGCCGAGTCTAAAATTTCTAGACAAGTACTTTAACTGCATTTCACGGTAGAGTATCGTAATACGTTTTTTATTATACCTAACAGAAAATACTACATTTTCAACTGTTTATAAAATACAGTAAATATGACATTTTCGGAACAGCGCACGGAAATTTTTTCCCGATCCCTCTTTCCGTGCGCTTAATAATAAACATAGATATCCATGATACTAGATATCCTATGGCAACCCGAAGAAAAAAAAGAAACGAGTAATGTGTCTATAGCAACGATTTATTTATAATGACAAATTTTATTTTCTGTCAGTGAAAATTAAGTATTTATGTATTTATTACATTTTGCAAAAATGAATTCAGATTGTGAAGAAAATCGGGATATTCCCGAAAATATCTTACAACGAGCGGCAGAAGTGAGTGCAGATTTATTACCAGTGAAATCCAGGTTGAGATATGAACAAGAATATAACAGTTTTACCGAATGGCGGACTCAGAAACGAATCAAAATTGTGAGTGACGATATTCTTTTAGTATATTTTTCTGAAAAAGCCAACACTATGAAATCCTCCACTTTATGGAGTCGATTCTCTATGTTAAAGAGTTGTTTGGCAATAAAAGAAAATACTCACCATCAATATCCAAAAACTATTGCTTTTTTGAAACGACAAGCTGTAGGATATATACCAAAGAAATCCAAGATTCTTACAGCAGAACAAGTAACCAAATTTTTATGTGAAGTTTCAGATGGAGAATATCTACTAGCAAAAGTAATTTTAGTGTTTGGCATCTTCGGTGCATGCCGCAGAGATGATTTAATACGTTTGAGTTTAGATGATGTGGAAGATAATGGGCGTTTCCTTGTCGTGTTCTTACGAGATGGAAAAACTCACAGGTCAAGAAGTTTTACCATTACCAATGAAAATTGCAAATTCGATCCCTGTACAATTTACCGTAAATACGCAGATCTCCGCCCTAAACATATGAAGAGTAGAAGATTATTTGTTGCATACCGAAACCAAAGATGTTACGCTCAACATGTTGGGTGCCATACTATCAGTGGTATTCCAAAACTTGTTGCAAAATACCTAAAACTAAAAAATCCCGAAGAATATACCGGACATGGGCTAAGGCGCTCTTCGGCAACCATGTTGGTGGAAAACGGCGGTGATTTGCTCACTTTGAAAAGACACGGAGGATGGCTTTCTTCCAATGTAGCAGAAGGATATATAGAAGAGTCCATACAAAGAAAAATTGAAGTATCACGGAAGTTGTTTAGCCCTTGTAACTTGGAAACTACAACATCTGTAACAGTCAATCAAGAGAACCAAAGCACACACGAACACTCCGCTTCAACATCTTTAGCAGAGTCTTTAGTTCAACAAAAAGAAATGCAAAAGGGATTGAGCTTCAACAATAATACGAATTGTACAATAAATATTACTATTAATAATAACGGTTCTGTCCAAAATTAATTTTCTTAGAATTACCTACTTGTATTTTTTTTGTTAATTTGAGTTGTATGTACTTACATTTTTACTGTTTTAAAAATAAAAATAAATATTCCCGATTTTCTTAATAATTTTTTGCGATATTTTTTGTTTATGTTGATTTCAGGTACCTAAGTATAATAAAAAATATCGTTCATTACTCGTCCAGAAATGGATTTTCCGTTCTTGCATGACTTGAGAATTTGTCACGCGCGCACGGAAAAATCCTCATTTCTGTACTGGTAATGAAATATACTATTATTTCATACTGTTTAGTCTTTTAACTGTAAAAAGTAAGCCCAGATTTGACAAAAAGTATATTAACAACTCAACTGGAAAGTACTCACTTTCCACCCGGGTGCAAAGTAAGAGCAGGTAATTTTCCTCTTTCCACCTGGTTTACACATAAGAAATAACGTTATTACATACATGGTTGAAAGTAAAAAAATATCTCTTGGTTCAGAAACCGGACAATAAAAGCATAACAAACCTGTTCCAATCCATTCTGATCTAAACCGCTTACAAACTGACAAGCAACTTCAGGTTTGACTCGTTCGTTATTGTTTAAAACTGTATGTGCAAAAATACAAGTTTGGTAAAAAGTAGCGTCTAAAGCTCCATTTGGTATAGCATGTTCGTATTTTTCTAATATTCGAATAGCGTTTTTCGATCCCAGAGATTGCACTATAGATTTTCCCACATCTGACCAAGTTAAAAGTGAGTCAAGATCGATTGAGCGATCACAATTTAGGCAGAGACCTTTGTTGATTTTTACGAAGTAACCTAAAACAAGTTACTTAGTCGCTGACTGGTGGTTTAAAATGAAATCTAGGTATAACGCAGTTTGACCGTTGATTTTTTGTATTTGACACTAATATAAGTCTACTTTTGACCATAACAACGATGGAATAAGCCTTTCCGACAAGCGCACAGAGGGCTATTGTGCCAATCTAACTGGACATAATGTTGGAATATTTTTTCTGGCTTTGAAATTAGTCCGTAATATTATTATAATTATCATTAATATTTCTGATTTTTTATTCTTCAGGTTTTAGTGTGGCTCATTGTACTTAAGATTTAACTAACTTTGTTGTAGTTCAACAGTTTGCAGTAACAATCATAATGCAAAGTGATATTTTGGACAATATTATAATTTTTGGAAGTACAAACAAAAGTAACGCCTACAAAAGTAAAAAAAGCGTTTTTTTATAACACTATTTAAGTTATAAAATATAAATTTACGTAATAACAATTTGTTCCCTGGAAGTTAACGACCGTTTAACATTTTTCCTTATAAAACAGAGTAAGCGGTACCTACATTTTATAACTTTGACTTGATTGATTTTACTTTGTTACAAAAATCGTTCTTTATGAGTGATATTTTATTTTTAAATTTCTATAAAACATTCTTACGATATGGATTTTAATTTAAACAGTCTTTTACACACATTTACACTACTACCACTTGCCGCAGACAGATGTTTTATCAAGATCTTTAAAAACGTTTTCCAGATATTGTAAAGAACAGATTTTTTATACAAGGAAACATACGAAAGTATTTAGACTTTTTTGAAATGTTTTGGGAGCTTTTACACTAGTTGAAGAGTATTTGGAAGCTTTTAGAATGTTTTGAAAGTTTTTATAGTATTTAAAAACCTTTTGAAACCTTTTTTGGAGAGTTTAAAGAGCATATTGAAGGTTCTGGACTGCTTTAGAGACATTTGGAAACTTGAGAACTGAGAACTTCTAGACTGTTCTAAAACCTTTTGAAAGCTTCTCGATTGTTTTGGATGGCTTTCGATTGCTTTAGAAACATTTTTGAGTTTCTATAGGGTCTTGAGAGCTTCTGAAATCTTTTAAACTACTCTAGAAACATACGGAAGCTTTTAGACTGTTTTCAAACATGTTTTCATGGTATGTGGGGCTCGAAAAACCTTGTATAGGAAGGTAATCTACACAAGGGGTCAGAAACAAACACAGTAAAACAGATATATTTTACTAAAGGATTATTTTACTTTTCAGGAGTACTACCCCAGAAAATTAAGGAATATAAATATTATTCCATGTTCTCTATGTTATATTCATATTCCTTAATGAGGGAATGTAACAAAAACATGAACGTCTGGATTGTCTAGTGACGGGCGTAAATTTACCGTGACCGATTATTTACCAGAAGGTAAAGCTTGGAAAAAAAGTAAAAATTGGAAAGGTGTGTGACAGGAAAATTTACCAATTTTACCAGTAAATTTTACCAGTAAATTTACTGGTCTAATTGAAATTTGCTTAAAGAGCCGGTCATTAATTTCATTAAAGTCATTTTCGGCCAATATTGTCAAAATAAAATCGTGAAAAATAAAAGGATGATTTGATTTGTTATTTATTGTTTTAGAGATTTTGGTTTATCAATAATAAAATAAATGAAGTAAAACTTTTCTGATAAAGTGATTCTACTCGTAGTACCAAATGAGTAACAATCTTATAACTTTTTTATGAAAAATAAGAAGCATTTTCCAAAAAAATACCATTTCCAGCTTTTTATCACTTTTTTTTATTATCTCATGTTTCATCTCAAATTATGACAACTAATACGTTTCTGAGATCAGAAAAATGACGCGAATCTGAAAATATTATTATTTAAACAATTTGTAATTGTCAAAATAACTGTCATAAATCTCAGAAACACGTCTTGTTTCGAAAACTGTAAGAAAACTGTTGTTCTTGCAAATTCTAGGCAAATTTCGGCAGTTTTGACATAAGTGACAGATATCGCATGTTTATAAATCGAAAATTTAGCTAGACAGTCACGTGACCACTGTCAAAATAAATCCATAAATTTCAGAAACACGTTTTTTATCGAATATTGCAAGAAAACTTTTCTAAACCCTGATCTTTGCACCTTTTTGATCACAGTTTGACAGAAACAAAATTGCTTGTCAAACCTACTTGGAGTGAGAATACGACTGTTTTAAGCACATTTTTCGAATCTCCATTAAATTTCCTATCCAATAACCTGAAAAAACACTGCAAAATTTGGTACAGTCAGGGAGAAAAGCTATGTCAAAGTTTAAACTGCTAGAAACACAGTTTGAAAGGACAGTCAGGGATAAAATCGCCTGTAAAACCCACTTCGAGTGAGAAAATGACTGTTTTAAGCACATTTTTGGAATCCCATTAAATTTCCTATCCAATAACCTGAAAAAACACTGCAAAATTTGGTACAGTCAGTGAGAAAAGCTGTGTCAAAGTTTGAACTGCTAGAAACACAGTTTGAAAGGACAGTCAAGGATAAAATCGCCTGTAAAACCCACTTTGAGTGAGAAAATGACTGTTTTAAGCACATTTTTGGAATTCCCATTAAATTTCCTATCCAATAACCTGAAAAAACACTGCAAAATTTGGTACAGTCAGGGAGAAAAGCGGTGTCAAAATTTTAACTACCAGAAACACAGTGTGAAAAGGCATTCAGGGATAAAATCGCCCGTAAAACCCACTTGGAGTGAGAAAATGACTGTTTTAAGCACATTTTTGGAATTCCCATTAAATTTCCTATCCAATAACCTGAAAAAAACACTACAAAATTTGGTACAGTCAGGGAGAAAAGCGGTGTCAAAATTTTAACTACCAGAAACACAGTTTGAAAAGGCATTCAGGGATAAAATCGCCCGTAAAACCCACTTGGAGTGAGAAAATTACTGTTTTAAGCACATTTTTGGAATTCCCATTAAATTTCCTATCCAATAACCTGAAAAAACACTGCAAAATTTGGTACAGTCAGTGAGAAAAGCTGTGTCAAAGTTTGAACTGCTAGAAACACAGTTTGAAAAGGCATTCAGGGATAAAATCGCCCGTAAAACCCACTTGGAGTGAGAAAATGACTGTTTTAAGCACATTTTTGGAATTCCCATTAAATTTCCTATCCAATAACCTGAAAAAACACTGCAAAATTTGGTACAGTCAGGGAGAAAAGCGGTGTCAAAATTTTAACTACCAGAAACACAGTTTGAAAAGGCATTCAGGGATAAAATCGCCTGTAAAACCCACTTGGAGTGAGAAAATTACTGTTTTAAGCACATTTTTCGAATCTCCATTAAATTTCCTATCCAATAACCTGAAAAAACACTGCAAAATTTGGTACAGTCAGTGAGAAAAGCTATGTCAAAGTTTGAACTGCTAGAAACACAGTTTGAAAGGACAGTCAGGATAAAATCGCCTGTAAAACCCACTTGGAGTGAGAAAATGACTGTTTTAAGCACATTTTTGGAATTCCCATTAAATTTCCTATCCAATAACCTGAAAAAACACTACAAAATTTGGTACAGTCAGGGAGAAAAGCGGTGTCAAAATTTTAACTACCAGAAACACAGTGTGAAAAGGCATTCAGGGATAAAATCGCCCGTAAAACCCACTTGGAGTGAGAAAATTACTGTTTTAAGCACATTTTTGGAATTCCCATTAAATTTCCTACCCAATAACCTGAAAAAACACTGCGAAATTTGGTACAGTCAGTGAGAAAAGCTGTGTCAAAGTTTGAACTGCTAGAAACACAGTTTGAAAGGACAGTCAAGGATAAAATCGCCTGTAAAACCCACTTGGAGTGAGAAAATGACTGTTTTAAGCACATTTTTGGAATCCCCATTAAATTTCCTATCCAATAACCTGAAAAAACACTGCAAAATTTGGTACAGTCAGGGAGAAAAGCTGTGTCAAAGTTTGAACTGCCAGAAACACAGTTTGAAAAGGCATTCAGGGATAAAATCGCCCGTAAAACCCACTTGGAGTGAGAAAATGACTGTTTTAAGCACATTTTTGGAATTCCCATTAAATTTCCTACCAATAACCTGAAAAAACACTGCAAAATTTGGTACAGTCAGTGAGAAAAGCTGTGTCAAAGTTTGAACTGCTAGAAACACAGTTTGAAAGGACAGTCAAGGATAAAATCGCCTGTAAAACCCCCTTGGAGTGAGAAAATGACTGTTTTAAGCACATTTTTCGAATCCCCATTAAATTTCCTATTCAATAACCTAAAAAAAACACTACAAAATTTGGTAGTCAGTGAGAAAAGGTGTCAAAATTTGAACTGCCAGAAACACAGTTTTGGCGATTTACCAGTAATATTTACTTACTTAAAATTTTCTTGGTATTTACTTTACCGGTATTTATAAAAGCCTATTACTAATATTTTCAGTGTAACTCCTAGCAACAAAATGTTACATACCTAATATATCATGCCAATTGTCGTATGTCAATTGCAAGGTGTGCTGCTTAAATAACTCCAAATTGCTATATTGTATTAAAGCAGTCATATTCAATCCAAACACCTCAGACTTAACTCGATGTTTCCACAAATAAGGAATATCTCGTATTATCTACAAGACATTGTCGTATACAGTGTCCTAGATAAAATACCCGACACTTACCTTCTCACTATTTCGGCGACTTTCATACAGACATAGAGCCACAGAGTAAAACTTTGGCATATATTTGTGACACTTGGGCAACGGATAACCACAAGTACACGAATAATTAACTGTAGAATTCAGTCTTATCAATCCGTTAAGTAAAAACTCAAACATTTCATTATTCAACTCTTTGCAATTTCTTTGAGTTGCTTGTTTTAAACATTGAAGCTGACACCAATCTGTGGCATCCTCTTCTAGTTCAGTTTTGACGTATTTTTGGAACCGAACCAGAGTTTCGTACATTTGATTAAAATCCTGTGACTCAAAAAGATTCACCACATCCGGAATATCAATAGTACTACAAAAAAAGTTATTCAACTTGTTGCATGAGTTTTCTTTAAAAAAATCTTAAAGTGACACTTTATCCTGATTAAAGAGATTATTTTCAGTTTCTCCACGACAAAACTTTCTTGAGAGTGAAGCTTTATTTACAACAATAAGTCAAGTAATTTCATTACTTCAAATTCACTTGAAAACATAGTTCAAGACGTCACAGTTCTTAATATTTTTTCAATAAGTAGTGATCACAAAGGAATCAGAGCAACAATCTTAATAAAAACAAGAAAGAGAAGTTCGAAGCTAGTAGTCGTTGACAGCAAAAACATTGTAGTCCGATCTTAATTATCTCTTTTTACAAAAACTCAAAATCAAAATCCCAAAATGTTTAAATAAGTACAGAAACCCGATCAAACGATTTATCACATTGTTACTTACCTGTGAGTTTTGTTCAGTTTATACTGCTTAAAAATCAAAGCCACATCACTTTTAATTAGTGGAGATTTATTACGTACTGGAAGTTCTTGAGTGCTCGAAAACAAATTTTCCACTAGAACTATATTAGTTTTATGAGTTTGGATCTTTTCACTGCTCTCTTCAATTTTTTTGAAAATTGGTTCCAACTGTTCCAACATTACAGAGTCGGATATCTTATTTTTTAATGTGGAGAGCAGGTACAGTTTTTTTGAGTGGTCTAAAAGTTCTAGGAGTTCAGCTTTGAACTCTAGACAAAGGTCTATGCAAAGATAATACTGTTTTTGGTAGAGGGCGCTCAACAGGATGTTTTCAAGTTCCACAACTAAAATATTGATATTAATTATAACGTTTGACTTTCTTGTTTTATTAAGGGATTTGCATTAAAATCTTTGAAAAATAATTTTATCAAAAGATTTGATTTTACCCCACTTACTGTGTTTCGCAATTACGTTATTCTTAATATATCTAAAATTAATAGTACATACCCATTAAATTTGTTATTTCCATGTTTTGGTGCCACACATAAATGCGACTTTTAACCACAGCCACATGCTTAATGCCAGAAGAAAAGCCAGTCCAAAAAGCCAGCTTACTGCTGAGTACATCAAATATATACAACCTTTTTGAATCGTAAGTCAAAATATATTTATCGTCGATTGCTCGCAAAATTCGAAAGTTAAATTCATCAATCTGAAACAACTCTGAACTTTAGTAGAATAATTGAACAAATAATGTTAATCTATACAGAAAACCAAATTAAATGGAGATGACGTCACAAATCTACAACAAAAAATTACTTGCATACAAAATATACAAATGGTGGAGTTGTCAGTGTATTAGTTATACAGTGAGGGCATAAATTCATTAAACGCTCGAAAAAATAAAATGCTCGAACACGTCAATTGTTGATCTTAGTTGTGCATTTTTTGACATGACAGACATGTAAACAGGGTCATCCATGTAGTTGATAAATGCCACTTTATTTTTTTCTTATGGAAGCCTCTGTATATAAAAAGTTTTTTAAATTCTTTTGGAGTTCCTGAACATATTTCTTTACACATACCCTATCCCTAAACGCAACAGTTAACGAGAAACTTGCGATTGAATACCACAAAGCGCACTCATTTAATTACCTACAAATACTAGGTAGGTAATTAAATTACCTAATTGACCTATGACTTTTATAGCTATTTATGCACCAAGGGCGTTAGAGAGAACATAATGTCTCCTAACCTATCCCTCGGGCCATAGGTCCTCAGGCTGTTTCGTCCTGATGGACATTATACTCTCCTTAATGCCTGTGGTGCATACAATGTTTTATATTTCACCTAATTAAGCAATAATTATTTACTGTTTCTGGCAATGAAATATACCTTCACCGGTATGTTGTTTACTATTTATTTTACCTGAATGATGTGACTTTGATAGTCCTGTCAGTCAGTGAAAATGGTAAAAGCTAAACGAAATTTTAGAAAATATAAAATAAAATGCAGCAAAAACCAACGAAAGTTTATGGTACTACCTAAATAGTCAAGAGCAGCCAAGGATAGGGAATACGAAGTTTTTATGGTATGGAAGTATAAAAATGCCATTGCTAATATTAAAAACAGTTTCAGGGCGTTATGATAACGCCCGCCTGTAATGCCCTCAAGTTGTTATGAACACTATAACGTACACCGTTTCCAAGATATTATTTATTCATAATGTAAAGGTGAAACATAAAGTTTTTAATTTTCACTTTTGAAAATTTTGACAAACACCTATTTCCAATTTTGTTCACTGTTCTGCGGCAAAATGGCGAAATTAAGCGAAATTTTAAGCATGCTTGTATATGGTAATCGAACAAGAACTCAAAGCAAAGTTTGTGAAATAATCAAAACCAAATATCAGGACAGTCAAATATCGCAGTCTACCGTGAGCAGAATTGAAAGAAAATTTGGAGAAGTGGGACACGTAAAAGACCTTCCCAGATCTGGTCGACCCTCGATTTTCCAGAATAAGAAATTAAACGTTCTTTTATCCATTGAATAAAATTCCCATAAACCAACTCAAGAAATAGCATTGGATAATGAAATCGGAATATCATCTGTGCGAAGAATTCTCAAAAAAGAAAAATATCATCCGTACAAAATAAAATCAATCTACGAGCTTAACGAAGATGATCCAGATCGTCGATTGGAATTTTGCGACATTTTAATGAACAGAACCAACAATGACCGATTTTTCTCTAGAAGATTTCTGATAAATCAAAATTTTGTTTAAACGGTATGATGAACAGACAAAACTACCGCTACTGGTCATCCACGAATCCAAATTGGGCGATTGAATCTCACAACCAATATCCTCAGTCTGTCAATGTTTGGGCCGGTATTGTCAGAGATAGAATCATAGGACCGTATTTTTTTGAAGATGCTCTAACAGGCCACCGTTATTTGCAATTTTTAAGAAATGAACTAATTCCTGACCTTAGTATTATGTTTCCAAATGCAAATAACCCAAATATTCCAGATAAATCAATTTGGTTTCAATAAGATGGAGCCCCACCACACTTAAGCAGGGAGGTGCGACAATATTTAAACGAAGTGTTTCCGGGTCGAAGGGGCCATTTAGAGTGGCCTGCAAGGTCACCTGACCTCACCCCAATGGACTTTTTTTATGGGGTTATCTAAAACATAAAGTGTTTCTGAATAAGCCCAACAGTATAGAAGATTTAAAAATCAAACTCTACGCACGAAACTCAACAAATACACTCTCAAACGATAAGAAACGTGCTAGACGAATTTGAATTACGGCTTGCCCACTGTCAAGAAGTTAACGGAAAACATTTCGAGCATTTAATTCATTAGAGTTAGTAGTTTATATTGTATTTTTTTAACTCGTTATTTTCCTTGAATTTTTAATGAATTTATGCAGGACTTTTGGCCCTCACTGTATGCATTTTTGAAGTTAGATTGTGAATAAATAAATCTTCTGTTAACCTGCTGTTCGCCTAACAAACTACTGGATGGCAAACAGAGACGATATTATACATCATTCCTCACATTTGAGAAGTGCTTCTTGAGAAGCATTTGGAAATGCTTCCCAGACAACTCGTTGAACTTCTGCTTATATCGTCTTGACCACGAGTACAATCAACAACGTGACCGTTTGTTTCCGAAAAACCTGTCCGAATTGAGGTTTTACCAGGTTTTACAACGTTGTTGACAAGCTCAGGGACTTGTTCTCAGACTCAAAGACGCAGCTATGCCGCGTTTATGTGTAAGACAAAACGAACAAAAGATGTTCTGGACGAGACCTACTTATAAACGTTTCCGAGTTTGACACTGACGATGGGGAGGTTAAAATCACTATACTCAGCTCGATCCATGAGTAACAGAATTTTTAGCCGTTCTATGGAATCATTCTCAAGAAAAGTGATTCTGCTGATATATGAAGAGAATCTTGGAGCTGCGCCCTTAGTTAACCAACGTTCGTTAACTCACTTACTGTACCGCTACTGTTCACTTCATTGCCATCACAACATCCTACACGAAAATTTCGCCCAAGCAGAGGGAGAAGAATATTGGACCACCCAGCTGTGATGGATGTGGAGCGACGACACAGCATGCGCAACTCTCTGTTCCACAAAGCCACTTGTCATTTTGACAATAAGGCTGGACACATTTCACGTGTGTGTCGGAACAAGAAACACTTCAGTCTTTAAAAACCGTACGCATGAACACATTGCTATCACAATGTCTCCATCCAACGGAAGGTTGAAACCTGTTACTATAATATGCTTAAAGCGATCAAAAGGGGACACATCTGGGCTCCAAGCCTACAACGTACAACTGTACACCGAATCGAAAATTGAATCACCAAAAAAGTCCAGCAAAAAACTTCTTCGACCGCGAATCTCAGACACTCATAGATTTGTGCAAGACGAACATAGTGTCACGTTTTGAGGAGGTAGCGCAGGATGTTTTCATAGGGAAGATAAAAATCCCTAAACCAAAAGTAACCATTTGATGCACTCTAAATAAACTAGAGGCACACGCAGATTGCCAAGGTCAGGCAGATTACAAATTGCCGGTGACCCATGACTATAAGAGCGGAAAACGAATAGGCCGTAGAGGGATTTTAAGGTCCGGGAACAGCAGACGGCAATTCCTCTTTAGGCGGGGGTGGAAATCATCATCATCATCATCACACAGCCAATCTTGTCCACTGCTGGACGTAGGCCTCCCTTAACATTTTCCACCTAGTGCGGTCTTCTGCTGCGCTTAACCAGTTACTCTCTACTCTTCTTAGATCATCTGTCCAACGAGTTGGAGATCTTCCTCGACTTCTTAACGCTTCATGTCGGGGACGTCACTCAATCACTCTTTTTGTCCATCTCTCGTCTCTTGTTCTTGATAAGTGACCTGCCCAAGCCCACTTCATAGTAGCTATTCTTTCGACTACGTCTACGACTTTGGTTCTTTGTCTACCGTCTGTCGTAATTAATACGACAAACGGTGGAATAAAGTTACCTTAATCTGGGGCTACTGGTCTGCCTGGCACTCAAAAGTGTCATTTGCGTACGCTAGAACTACACCTGTACCCAATGTAGTCTCAACGGACGTAATCGGACTCAAAAGTTTTATTTTTGTACGCTAAAATAACACCGGAGTCGATATTTGCCGGTTTTGAGATGTAAGAAAACAAGTTGGCACAGATTGACCACCAACGATAAGCCGAATTCAGCAACCAGTGTAGCCCCAACGACCGTATTTAGACTCAAAAGTGTCATTTACGAACGCTAGAACTACACCGGAGTCGATCTATGTCGGTTTTGAGACATGATAATACAATTAGGCAGAGATTTACTACAAACGAGCCCAATACAGGGTCCAATGTAGTTCAAAGGACATAATATCTGTTGCTGTTTTGTAGGAATAGACTACAAGAAACTAGGACGACGAGACAACGAGAGAAGAGGCGACTAGGACGTTGTCCTGCTTTGTAGCGTACTGGAGCTTGACTAACCCACAAATTAAAAGTCTAATTATGGATTGATGCTGTAAAGTGACCTGATTCGCTTGACATTATTGACATTTGTCGGTACCGGGTGAGAACACAACAACACTTGCATGGGTGGACTATGAGACAATAGGAGAAGAAGTACTTGTGAAGCTTTTAACGGAAACTGGTTAAATGGCACCTGCATGCCAATACATTTATTTTATCTAATAATGAACAGATTTGATATTTTATTAACGAGTTCCATGTATTTATAGACCATCATAATTTTGTAATTTTTACTGGAAAATGAAACCCTGTACTGAAAAGTAACAAGAGAGATTTTTCTTTCTAAATTGAATGAGGTATTCAGAACTGATTTGTATTTTATGAAGAAGCAGTTGCGTACCTTTTTTTCTGTTAAAATATCCTATAACATGTGTAAGGACGCCAGTGGTAAAACTGGCAAATACTCTTTTTATTGCAAAACGTGCATCTTGTATAGTCTATAACATTTGGCACATGCAAAGTTTTGTTCAAATGTCTAAAGAAGTTTTGGTACTATACAAAAATCTTGTTCAGACTTTTACATCCTGTATGTCCGTAACGAAACAACTTTGGACTGTAGTTTATATTGCAAATTGGGCTGGAAGTGCCAAAGCAGCAAGTTTAAGTCGGAAATTAGATCGAAATTTAGATTGAACACCACCGTCACTATACAATAATTAAATGTGGAACCGTCAAGCGAATACACACAACGACATGACATACGAACGATTTCTATGACCGATTTGGACGAGTAAATCTCCATTTTGACACGGACGCACCCAACTTGTCATACATATTGACAGTTTGGATGAGTTCAATCGGATATCCGAAAAAAAGCAACTTCCACGGAGGAACATGCTGTTATAATGTCAAAAATGCAGTAGTTCTTGGATTGTCAGTTGGGGGTGTTACAAATTAATTTTATTTTTGTTTTTTCTAAGTATTTTTTGAAATAGTATCGATATTTGGACGAAACTTGGTATTTGGAGATTTTGTAAGATGAGAAACTTCAATTAGATCTTGGTTTTGATTTTACATGTAGAGGGTGCTAATTAAAACAAATTTTTAACACCCTGTAGCTCTATAAGTAAGGCCTTGGCGATCCATGCCTTTTTACCTTTAAAATACCCAATGAATCGAACTGTGAAATATCGGACACTTATTATATTTTTCTCTGACGTCACCCTAGTTTATTTTGATTTCCAGTATAATAAAACTAACCTTCAAATCTCCAGCGTTTATCCGTTTTTGAAGTACAGCCTCTTCTTCTGAAGCAATGACTAACAATTCAGTTGGTGTTAATTTCTCCTTTAGACTCTCTTTAAACTGATAAGTACGTAAAACTTGAGCGTCAAAGCCTGCTTCCCATAAGCGAGCTCCTGGACGAGCGCAAAATATTCGAACATCAGGACTTTCACTTGAAACGACCACATCTGATTCTTTGGCAAATCGAAATGCGTTATTATAATTATTTTGCAGTGGCTTATACCGATAACCTATGCAAACAAAAATTTGTTAAACAATTTTGATGTGACGTTTAAATACTCAATACTTAAATCTGTTGTGCTATCGATGAGAAAACAAGTGCCAAAGACACCGTCTCTTAGTTTTTTGCCAATTTGTATAAAATACTCCTTTTCGGTGTTGCATAAGTACGTTTTACTTTGTGTGGAAATTAGAAGATAACAGTCAAAACAATCAATTTGTACTATGCACGAGTCTAAATCCATTAAAATTGTTGCCGGAAGTTGAAATAAGGATTTTGTTGGAAACTGGAAGTTTCACTTATTAGAACAAATACAGGTGGACCACGATAAACTGATCTATTATTGTAAAAATCGCGAAGAACCATAAGCATATAAACCAAGTTGGCAGCTGGACACTGTCAAATTTCAACCAAGTCAGGCCGGTCTGTCCTTTTTGTTAAAAATAACGGCATTATATAAAATAATCGTCAAATAAGGATTTTAAGGACTACAAGTTGATATAACTTTTGTTAGTTTTTTAAATTATTTACATCGTAATTTTCGACCTAAATATGTTTTTCCATAATGGATCGCGGCAGTTTATCATTTATTTATTTATTTAAATACACATCATGGTCCACCCTGTATATTTATTTAAATTACTTACCAACGCAGAATCTAAACCTCGGTCCAAGCTTATAACTGACAGTATACCTTTACTATCACCAACATACAGAGCGTTATAATGCCATTTGAGGCAAGTGATGCAACTACCCTGGTGCATATTGAACACATGGTATGGTAAGCCAGTATCATCTTTGAAATTTTCTATAAAAAGAACTACACCTTGGATTGTGGCTACGCCAATATGACGTTCATCACGTGATATTGCAACGATGCTAGCAGATCCTTCCTAAAAATTCATAGTTTATTTTTCACTATACTCTATAACTCTTTTTAGGCACAAATGTGTCTGAAGTACTTGCTTGCGCCTAGGTTTTCATGGCGAAAACAAGACTATACGCCTAACGGCTTATTTCGATGATTTTTAAGGCTCGTGTCTTTGACAGCGGGCGGTAAAGTAAAATATGATCATAAGTGGTTCGTAAACGTTTTCATCCATATCATTTGTGCGTAAAATAGTTTAACATCTGGTGGTGTTCAGACGTATTTTTATCGCTCCGCATTTTTGTTTATTTTTGTGGTATTAAAGCGGACGTAATTGAAAAAAACTGTACAATGGACAGTGATAGTGACGATGACGAGATTGATGGTAAAAATAAATCAATACAACGCATCTTGAAGTCAAAAAGAAGTGCTTCTGTGGGTTCAATAAGCCAGGAAGAAATACGGAAAATAATTGGTGTAAGTAAACTACCTTTCACACAGGTCACTCATTTGAATAAATCTGATAAAAGAGATGTTATTTCTGATAACAGAATAAAAATAATTATATATAACGTAAGTTTAATTTAACCTAGAACAGCGGTACAAAGAACATCAACTGTGGCTACATCTTCACAGGAGCAGTCTCAGAAGGATCTAACTACCGATGTTTTTGGTCAGAAAACGGACATTACTAACGAGGAATCTTTGTATTTTTCCCATACCGGCTCCCAAAAAAGACCGCGTTCGGACTCAAGTCCAGCATCGATTAAACGCAAGACAGTAAAAAAATAAAACTATCAAGATAATCACGATAATGAAAAAAACACCAAAAACAACTATGTCGCGAAATCAACTGAAGAAATCCTTAATGCAGTACTTGATTCACTCCAGATTGTTCAAGAGTTTACTACATCTAATGCTCCGAATGAATCTACAAATGTTCAATCAGCATTATTTACAGTACATAAACATGTCACAACACTAGCATTCAGAATAGGACAAACAGAAAAAAATAACCTTGAACTGAGAAGTCAAATTAAGGATTTAACATTAGGCGTTGGAACTGCACTTCCAAAGCCCTTCACCAAGTATGTATCTTACTCCACAGTCAACCTTAAAATCTGATAAACCATCATTTAGCGACATGTTAAAGTTTGTTCCAGTTCATAATAACCCTGGGTCTCCGAGAAGTATTACGGAAAGGAGAATGCCTCCCCAGTCTGAAACCAAACACGAGACTATAGTGAAAATAAAAGAACAAGCCGACCCTAAGGTTGTTCTATAGGAAATAAAAAATAACATAAGATCCTCAGATGTACCTGGTACTTTTAAAAGGATGAAACAACTGCCAACTGGAAGCATTACCATTGAATGCCAAAATGCATCTCAACAAGCGAAACTAAAAACTAGTCTTACTAGCTCTGACAAAAATATTGAATTTAAGACAATTTCAAATACAGATCCTATGATAATGGTTACTGGAATCCTACAAGGGTATACACCTGAATGTTTTATTAAGGAATTTGTCAATGAAAACCCAGATATGACAGTGACTTTTGGATCCACTGTAGCAAATCATTTTAATTTTATCACCAAGAAAAGAGTTTGTAAAAAGAAAATTGGATATTTCAGACACCACCTGACATCTTCAAATGGTTGATTAGGAATAATAGCCTTACTTTCGACCTCTGTCCAGCATATGTACAAGAATACACGATTGTCGCATTGTGCTTTAAATGTTGTTTATTTGGTCATGTTGGCAAATATTGCACAGCAAGTGATTCGAGTGCTGTCATAAGTGTGGGAAAGCATATAGTCGTATGTGCTGTAACTACCTATGACTGTCCCAACTGTAAGCGCTACAAACTAACCAACAGAAATCACACGGCACGAGATCTAAATTGTCCCATCTATATTCAAAGAATAAAGCGAATGCAGCAGCACACAAATTACACAAGCTCAAATTTTTTATGTTAGATACAGACAAAGAACCAACAGAACACTCACTGACTGCTAAAAAATTAGTATATCCTGAAGTTTCTGACTTTACATTTCAAATTGTGTATCAAAATGTTCGTGGCCTAAATACCAAAACTAAAGACTTTTATAATGCAGTGAATTTAACTGCAAATGAGTATGATGCAATAGCTGTGACCGAAACTTGGTTATCAGATAGTGTCCATGACAGTGAATTGTTCCCTAAAGAATTTCAAGTTTTAAAAAATCGAAACAGAAGTGATAGAAAACGTGGAAGGGGTGTACTGCTAGCGGTGAAACGATGCTTTAAATGCACTTCGCTGGTGTTGGATTGTGTGTGTCCAGATATAGATTTATTAAAACAATTTTTTCTTTTTCCTACTCTGTAATTGGATATTTATATCTGTAGAATTTGTAGTAAAAAAAAAAAATTTCTGTGTGTGTAATGTGAGTACACCATGGGCCGAAAGAAGGGCTAAACCATTGACCGAATAAACTTCGGCCGCAGGCGTAATCTTTTTCTTTCAGCCCTTAACACTTACATGGGTAGTAAAAAAATCTACGTACCTTACTGGGAATCAGCTTTTTAAATTCACAAGGATCTTTTTTAAATATGTATATTCCCCCACTTGAAGATCCAAAAACTAAAAAATTTGTTGAGGCATCAAAGCAGTTCAGCTGAAACAATTTGCAACATTTACTATTGATTCCTTCAAAACTTTATACAGGGTGGAGACAGTAATACTTATATGGCCAAACTTGTATGGTAGATAGGGGATTTCACAAGTTTCATAGAAGTATTTTGATGAATCAGCAAGAAAAGCGCAATGTATACCAGCTGCAAATTCTATTATCTTGTGCACTCTATTCTACACTGTGCATGCACACTCAGAATTATCAGTCAAAACCAGATTTTTGAGCAAATATACCAAAAAAGTTTTCGTTCATAGAGATGGCTGTTTTAAAACTGGATTCTACGCTCCAAATAAACTGCTCACGGAAAAGACCAATACACATAAGTTTTTGGCAATTTTTTAACGGCCTCAGCCGAATTTAATGAATAAAAAGGTTTCAAAAGATGCATTTTTGTAGAATTAGAGCCAGAAATGCATTTTACAGTGATTTCTTCACTGATATACAGGGTAAAAACATGCAGTGCATTTGATGGGATCATTTTTGGAACTAATTTAAAATCTTTTAGCTGTGGAGAAAAAATTCTACTGAGCTTCTGGATCCAGTTGTTTTATGCTTCACTATGTTTTTTTTTCTGTTTGTTCCAATAAGGGTCTCAAATGGAAATCTTTTTGAACATGGGTGCATTTGTTCAAAATACTTGTGTCTGTGGTACTTTATTTATTCTACAAGTTTAGCTAAAGTCATTGTCTCCATCCTATATGTATACAATTTTTGAAGTAAATATACATTGCATTTATTTGCAAAATACTTTATTAGAGACATATACCGACATAAAGTGATAATAATTAATTTAAAAGGTAATTCCATAGTAATTATTAAGAGTGAAGAGTGATTGGTGTGGAATGTTATCAAATATTTAAGCCTAGTTTATAAAAGAACTTTTAACTCTAGCTGTAACTTGAGCATTACCAATAAAATTAGTATTAACCTTAAAAAAGATGTTTATAAAACTTGTAATTTAACCCACCGTTTTCCAGAAAGTAACCTAACTTTACTATAATTTTTTCCAAAATTTGCTGCCTAATGCAACATTACTGTACTAAATCACTAAAAATAAAAGAAAATTATTTTTATTTCTGCTTGGAAATTTCATAAATAAAGCACAAGTTCTATCTTAACACCATGCTTAAACATTGGAGATGTAACATTAGCACTAGCTGTAAAAAAAGTCAGTTAGAGCTAAATTTAATATTAAAGTTAAATTTTGTTTATAAACATCACAATTTAAAACTACTAGATTTATTGTAATGTAAATATTAAAGTTAATGCTAAAGTTAAATTTTGTTTTATAAACCTCTCTTATTTGGGAGGTTACTCAGTGTCTCTAATTGGTCAGCAATCATAGCTACTGTGGCCGCATTCGTTTTCATGCTCTATGGAGAGAGCAGAGCTTTTTTGACGTCACAATGACATAATTTGACAGTTGCTCAAATTATAGTTTTGCTAAATTATGTCATCGTGACGTGAAAAACGCTCTGCTCGCTCCATGGAGCTTGAAAACAAATACGGCCTGTATAACAAATTGCTATATTGTTTTATAATATAACTAAAAAGGTTACATTATAAAACTGACAGGGATATAGGGCCGATTACACTGACATATTTAAGGGCACCCTAGACTAGGTTTTAATTTGACTATGACATTTTGCACATGAGCTGTCACAGTCAAATCACAACTTAGCCTAGGTGAACCTTAGGGTGCCCTTAATAATGTCAGTGCAATCCCCCAATAGTCCACAAAATACGTTTTATGCATATAAAATTTTACATTCAGACTTGTTGCCCTAAAGAAACAGCTTTCATGAATTTTATGGTTATTTTTCTAAAAAAGTGCTCTCTCTTTGGGATCCCGCACTTTTTGTCAAATAACCATAAAATTCATTCAAGCTGTTTCTAGCAACAAAGTTCATATATGATTTTCCACAATTTTACATGCACTTAACTATCTGTGTCACCAAGTGACAATTTTAATTAAATAAATCAATAAATAGATAATAAATAATTTATTGTCTTTTTAACAACAAAATGTCCTTAACATAGTCAGTTATTTAATTGATGAAAAACATTCTTAGAAAAACTTTTTACTTTTCCTGAATTCTTAATATAAGATTATACAGGGTGGTCCAGTTTTAAATGTCACTAATTCACCATTGCATGGTCCATTAAAAAATAAGTTGACATGCATTATGTCATTTTCCTGAAAAATGCTTTCTAAGAAAAATACAGTCCTTCAAATTTTCGTGTTTTTTGTCATAACTGTCAAATCGTTGTAGCAATTTTGATCAAATTTAGAACAAGCACTTATGAAATTAATACTTAATATGAATGACGTTTGCCAAAATTCTCCAGTAGCGTAGATACAGGAAGATGGATTGATTCTTTACGTCACTGGATATTTTTCAAAAATTTTAGTTTTTTTACTTTACTTCTCCAATTTGACAAAATAAGTACCTCTTATAAAATTCTGATTTGAAGCTTCGTTTACGAGATAATTGAGTTATTACGTTCAAAGACCCAAAATCAACCCAACTTAACTTAAAAATGGTCTTGAAAACAGTGAAACTTTACTTAAGAAGCTTAAAACATGTCTTTTTAGCCAGTTTTCATAGTTTCCAGACAAATTGAAAGACTTTAAAATTGACTTAGAAACCAGTTTTGAAAATTGACTTAGAAACCAGTTTTTGAAGTTTACTTTTGAAGGTTTACTTTGAAAATTGACTTAAAAGGCTTAAAAATTGTCTTTTGACCAGTTTTCACAAATTGAAAGATTTTAGCCTTGGAAATTGACTTGGAAACTGTGAAAATTGATTTGAAATGCTAAAAACTGTCTTTGTAGTCAGTCGTTATAGTTTTCAGATAAGTTGAATAACTTTAGTAGTGAAAATTAGGTTGTAGTCATGAAAAACTACTTTATCTACAATTTTTTATTACAAATTCACACATTTCAACCTTGAAAATGGACTTGGACACCAAAAAGTAACTTTAAACCAATAAAAAGTGACATCAAAAGCTTCAAATTTCCATTTGAAGTAAGTTTTCATACTCTGAAAATACATTTCAATATTTTAATCTTGAAAATAGTCTTAAATACAGGATATTGACATTACATTCATAAAAATTGACTTGAAGACTAACTTTTCGGGTTTGTTTACTTTGCTTTTCATTTTCTTAGAACTCTCAACTCTGGACTATTTTTAGGGCTTTAAAACTGCTTTCAGGTAGGAAAATCGAGTTTTAGGGTTATCTTCACCAAGTTTTTGACATTGGAGACTTAAAAAACTATTTTTACATTTTCCTTAGGTTTAAACATGCCATTTCACGCTTTGTCAGTATTAAATTGACTTCTAGACGCTTCACTTTGCTTTAAGACTGAAAAATCGAATTTTAAACAATTTTTTATAGTAAAAGTTATGTTTCAGACTCTTCATTGATGAAAGTAAACAATTGTGGCATTAAATGCTAAGATATTAGTCTTAAACACTAATTTTTAGAATTAAATTAGTCCAAAAGTTCGGACTGTTACCAGTGTTTAATTGAATAAAAAAAAAAAAATCCTGATTTTTGACTATTTTCAGTGTCAAAAGTTAACTCTTAAACCTCACAGATGACCAGATTTGAATCCTTTTGAACCATTTTAAAGTAAAAAATACAATAACCCAAGTAGACATTTTTGTCAATTTTGAATAATATCCAGTGAGCGTAGAAAATAAAGACTATCCCCTATATCGACGCATTTAAACAATTTTGAAGGTCTGTGTCTTCCTTAGGAAGCGTTTTTCAGGAAAATGACATAATGCATGTAAACTTATTTTTTGATGGGCTATCCATTGGTGGATTATTAACATTTAAAACTGGACCACCCTGTATAAGGAGACAAAGCATTGTAAGATCAACCCCATTATAAAATAATGTTTTTTTGCAAAATAACCTCAAATAATCAGGTAGGAAGTTATGTTCAGATTGAAAAGAAGTAGTCCATATTCCCCCATTTAAGTGGTGAGTGTAAGTAAAAGCAAAAACACAAAGTTTTGAGTATCAGACATTCAGACCCTCATCTTCAGTGACTTAACAATGGTCACAGTCATCAAATGACAGCCAGCAGACTGTGATAAGCCCCTGAAGTCGAGTGTCTGATACACTGGAAACATGTTGGGCAACTAACAGCTATTTAATACATTTTGTAGAGATTGAGTATTTGTTTTTGCTTTCAGTTACAAATTATGTATAATTTTGTCTTTTTATCTACTCTAAACTGTTAAGAAAGTAGCCAATATTCTTGTAGAAATATAAAAAAAATTCAAATGCATTTTCAAAATTTATTACAGGAAAAGTGAAGTTCTGCTATAAAGAATTTAAACACCCTGTATAATGTCTGAATATCCTGCTGTGTTGCTAAATCCTTTTTTTACATTTTTATTATAAAAAACTCCCCAGAATACCAAAATATACATACAAACTACAATTTACTCACTCTTATCCTTTGCATTGATTGAAAAGCTTGTTTCAAGACTTTATTAATGTTTGTCTGATATTCCACTAGACGATCGCAGTCCATTTCAGTAAATTTTAAAGAATACTCTTCACTTAAAATAAATAAATTAAACAATAACAATTCCAGAACCCAATTTAAAGGGCAACCAAAACAACAAAACAAAAAATGTGGTTATGTGTTATGGAACGTCAATGTAAAGGTGCGTTCCGAAAAATAAGTGTGATCGAGGCGCACTAGATGTTTTGTTTCAGTTTTTGCTAATGTGCTAGAACAGGATAAACAATTATAGTCATTTTCAATATGCAATGTCGGCAACATTGCATTTATACTCCCGTCAACGTCATTGTCAACCGGCATACTGTCAACGTCGCAAATTGTTGTCAAACTCAAAGTGAAATCTAAAATCACAAATTTTAATTAGTTATTTTCAACGTTAGGTAGGGGTTGACACACACAACTGCAAGTCTTTGTTTTTAACCGTATTTTTTTGTAACTACTGCTAATTTGGTCTGAAGGCAACTGAAGTAGTTCCTTCAAATAGTGTTGTTCACTCTTTTGTACAATAGGTGTATTTGTTTTCTAAAGAAAAGCTTCATCCAATAGGTCTTATGATTTTATAGAGTGAATGCAAAATTTCTGTTTTAAAAGCAAAGGATTTAAGCCTTTTCAACAGTTTTGTGTGATAATGTACTGTTCCTCTTAAATGCCAAATAACCTGTTTTTTTATTGAGCCTAAAATGGAAAAGAGCCATGAAGAATCGCTTGCCAATTCAAGAAGGGAAAGTGTCACCAGTTTGCAAGATTTTAGTGACATTCTGGACCTTAGCACTCTGGATTTGGACAACCAGGAGACTTGGTATGTATGCTTAAATTTAACTGACATAAGATCTCCTCTTCGGCTTATTTTAAGAATGGTAATGTGCATTTTGCTGCCTACAGGATTTAATCTATCTTAAATGCATATTAGTGTCTATTTCTGTTTAACTTAAAGAATGTGCTCTTTATTGTCCTACAAATTTTCAATAAATTAGTAGTAACTATACTAGTACTGAATTTGAAACATCATTTTGCTGCAAAGTTATAATATTATTGGATATTGCCTTCTTACTTTTTTAGTTAAACCCTAAAAATAGGATTTTGTTCTTTTCTTTGAATAAACTGTGTGCTAAAATGTGGTGCACTACGTTTTCCTTTGAGGGTCTGCTAATGTGTTATTCTCTTGAGTATTTTGTTGTTATTTTTCAATAATGTAAATCCTCTTAACACCAAGTTTAACCCACTATGTCCACCTATGTCCTAATAATACATTCTAATTCTTCAAATTACAATTACTTACCAAGCTAAAGGGGTACCTAAACCATCTATGGAAAGTTATACTGTGGTTATACACTTAGATACCAATCCTATCACTTTTTATTAGAAATATTCATTACAAGTGAGGTTACAAGTAATTTCTTATTATAAATGTAATTACCAAGATCAATATTAATATAAAATAATATAAATTATTGCTTCAGTTTTTTAGCCAGAGCTAAATAAATTTATTAAAATTAAAAAAAAACTATTATTTTTATTATCAATAACACTGTTTACAATATCTTTTCAATTATTCATTAGATATTAATGAAAAGCAAATTGGTAGGTAAATTTCAAGTTTAAGCTGAAATTAAATTAATTTAATAAGAGGAAAATGAAAAAAAACAATTATTTTTTTTGAACTAAATAAACAAGAATCAAGATAGCATTTTTTTAAAACCTAGTAAACAATGACAAACTTTATAATCTAAATTATTTCGTATACCTACCTACTGTACTCCTTATTATAAAATTCCATACTTCAACCATTTGCCCAATAATTTAATACCTATTAAGGCTAAGAGATTTTTCCAGAGAGGACCATTCAGTACACCCCACAGTGGTCTGTTCATTAGTTACTTCTGGGATTACACTACTAATTGGTCAGCAACTGAAAATCCATTTAAAAAAGTTTTTTTCTACAGCTAGAAGCCTTTATAATAATGCACAACAATGAGTGACCTGAAATCACAGAAAAATATTGTTACATGACAATAATTGAAAATGTCAAACAATGAAACATTTTAATTTCAAATATTTGTATATTACAATTTTATTTCAAAGTAATTTCAATAATTTCAATATTTTCAATTATTGATAAATTTCAATTTGTCTTACCCTTTGGGTTAAAAACATTAATGTGGGATTTAATGAAATTAAAAAATGGCCTGGCTTGAAAGAAAAAAGAAATATTGCTGTACCCTAAAAAATAGTTCTTATAATGTTTGTGATTTAGTTATTCCTATTGTATAATTAATTATTGTCAGGTTGGATATGTGTCATAGACTTGAAAATACTAATAAGTATTTTAACAATAAATCTACATTTGAGGAGTTAAAGGTATTTGTATTGGAATATCACTTCCAGCATTGATAAATACATTTTTACAACAATAAATTTTTTTTATTCCATACTTTAACTTATGCTTGATGTTAATGGTTCTGTTGGTTCTTGGTTCTATATGGTTTAATGACAGAATAGTTTATACCTACCTCAGTTTATACAAGTCTTAATTAAGCATGAATGTTTATTGAAGAAAATATCAGCAAAACTATATTGGCATTATTTGCTGATGAGAGACAACTTAAGGTGTTTATTTTTATCAACTATGACTGGTCTATTTCTTAAATTTAAGGGGTTTTTTTGAAAATTGTGATTAGTTTCAGGTCATTAGTAGCTGTTTTGCAAAAACAACATGATTATGTCCAGAAAACTTAATTTTAGGAAGTAATCCCTATTAAGTACTAAATTTTCTTGTTATTTACTAAATTGTAGTAAGGTTTGGTTGTTATGTTTTTTTTTAAACATGCATCAATTGTTTTTGCTAATTTCATTTTGTTAACATCTACCTCTTTTGTAATTGTGCTAATTGGATTTTGTTTAGGGCCAATTTAATCTTGATTATGGCTAATATGCTTTTAATTATTTCCAATTTGCTTTTGATCTGTTGTAAAAAAAAACAGGTTATTTTTGGATTACATTTCTGTTTTTTACAAATTGTGAAGATTTGAGTAACATAGTTGCATTGTTGCAGGTTGTATGAGCCTCAATGTGTTAGTTCCATAAAATGTATTAACACTGCCACATTCACAAGGCCAAAACGACGTTTTTTGAGGACTAGTATTAGTGATCTAGAGCAGATCTATCATAGTGGTGGAGAGAGCAGTAATCTAACCACATGCCTAGAGGAAAAACAGGGATTTAATAATAATGTAAGTAAAAATGGTTATTTTCTATACAAGAGAGGATAAAATAATGTTTTGTCATGGACAGAAGGATTAAATTAGGAGCCATGAAGTTGCAGTTGAATTAATTTTGAAATATGATAATGCCATTTTATCCTTGTCTTATAAAATTTTTTGAGTGAGCAATTTTAATGAAAAAAAAAATTATTGATAATTTATCTACTGAAATAAGCAGAAAGTACCACCTTAACAAATGAAAAAAAAATACATTAGTCAAAGTTATAATAAAATCAGACAAAAATTATACAAAACTGATTTTTTTTGTATTTTAATTTTTGAAAGTTAAATAAATACAACAACAGTGATTAAATACATATAATTGGTTTTTATTTAGTGTCTGTTTGTTCGGGTAACTTATTTTTAAAATTAAGTCATATTTAGTGCCTCATTAAATTTAAATATTATTGAGTAAACCAAAATAGTCCTAAATTGCTTACAAACAAGCTCAGGCATCACCCCAGAAAATTAAAAAAGCATTGAAGTAATAAAATCTTTATTACCTACTTACAAACATAATTTGAAGATAAATAACAGAAGGTCCTTTACTTTATTTTCTCAGATGAGTCATCTACCTTCAATGCTTATTTATTAGTTTATTACCTTAGTACCTTTCATACTACTTTTTTTTTGTATTGCCATATACAGAATTTACTTATTGATTGGTTTTGTTTGCTTGTTTTTTATGATTTAAATTAATTTGCAAGTGTAGGTATGCAATAAGTGTGTAGGTAATCTACAGCTTGTATCGAAATAATACAGATAGAAAATATGTGGTTATTGGAAAGTCAGAGTGTTTCATAATGTGTACTACACATTGTGTCCAGGATAAGGAAGGCTATGATGGAGATTTTGAATTGATTAGAGATACATATTTAGTTTAATAGGAGAAAATTTGCGTAATTGTGGGCTTAATAAAATGGCATTTAGAAAACCTTTTTTTGTTTGGAGATAATTTGAAAAAAGTGAATTTTTTACGTTTTAAAATGTTTTCTGTTGGTTTATGATAATTTATAACATTGGCTGGTCATTATAAATACTGCTATTATTACCATCACCTTGAAAAGGTTAGGTTAGTCATTTACAGTTAGCCCATATTACTTTCAGCATTATTAATAATGCCCAGACAATGTGATATTTCCTATTTAATTTGTCATTTTGTCTTATTACTTTGGGCAGTTTTTAAACTCCCTGGGCCTTGGCCTGGGTATTATAAAAAAATGCCCAATTATTTACATTGCCTGCATCATTTATAAGTTTAAATTAATAATAACCATCTAAATAACCTAAAGTATTTAATGGTTGATTTAATAGCATAGGCAATTTTTGATGCATTTTCCTATTAAGGTAAAAAAACCATAGTAAAATGCATTTAAACCAGAAAGTGTAATACATTATTGAATTCGGAATAAAAAGGGTTTTAGAATATGGTATTAAAAAACAGAGACTTTATTTAAATAAAATGAGGTTGATGGTTCCACAAAGACAAAACGTCGGATTGAAAAACTGATATTGCCATTTTAAGGAGCTTTAAAAAAAGTTTCTGTGGAATTGTGTCATTAGTTATCTGCTGGGTCTAATATAACGTCACAAAAAAATAAATCATAAAATCAAAAATTTTCTAAATGTTATTTTATTAATAACACAACTTTTTCCCATTTAACCAAATTTGTGTCTCTAACCATTTTCAAGATCTCCATATCATGGATACATCGCAGTTTTTTTATTTTTATGACATTTGAAATGTGTTTGAAACCGTTAAAATATATCCTTTCAAAGTGTAAAAAGTAACACATCAAAACACGTCTGGGATTTCACTTGTAGAAGTTTATTAAATCTTCCTGTAAATTCGATTTAAAAGATTGGAAATCGTAGGTTACTACGCTAGTAAATAAAACATTGTACGACACCCTTGTAAATATTATTATTGCTTTTGGCTTTTTTAATTTTAAAAAGACCTGTTCGTTTTTTACTCTAAGGGAGCATTTGAGTTGACGCTCTAGGGGTGGAGCAGAGTGAATTTGACGTCACGAGAACATAATTTACCAAAACACTTCGAAAATCGGTAGCCAACAAAGCATAAATTCTAGTTACAATCTATAGAAAGTGTCAGAAAAACCAATTATTTGTTTTTTAGTATCTGTAATATTAAAAAACAATTTTCGAAAATTTCATTGAAAGTAGTAGACGATTTGTTATACTTTTTTAAAGGTACCCCAAACAGTAAAAGAAGAGCCTGAAACTATGCCTACTCAAGAAGCTGTGATGCCCTTACAATTTGATTTGCACCAGCCAATCAGTTTGCACAATTTCGATAGTTTTATGTTTAGCAGCCAAATGAGTTCCTTCCAGAACATGTCGCCGCCAAGTTTGGCCAATTATTCGTTGTGTTCCTCAACATTTTCTAGCCTGATGGAAAACAGCGTGATTAAAAACGACCCTATTCTAAGGGAAATTAGAGACAAAGACTTTATGGAGTCCAGCTTATTACAGGACACGGATCCTCCAATGTTTCAAAGTTTGTCTGAAAGTTGCTGTATTTCCAATAATGACACGCCGGAAGCGTTTTTGGAACGTGTTCATTCAGAGAGTCAGAATTGCACCTTAAAGACAAGTCAATCATTCACAGATAATAATGCGACGTTCGTTAATCAGGACGGTTTGAATGAAAACGGCGAGAGCAAGAAGGGATTAAATGCCACTTATGAGTTGGGTAAGTTTAGTTTTTTTAATCTGGTAAACTTGACAGTTTTTTTAATCATTTTGCTTTGGTTTTTTTTCCATGTTCAAATGATCTGTTTTACCAAGTTGCTTCTAAAATGTGTATGCCAATATAAAATAAGATTAGATGTCGGCTATTTAAGGGTAAAGTTGGTCAGTTTCAGTAATGTGGCGATTACTTACGGACATATAAGAGAAACCATAAAATTTGAGAAACAAAAGTTAATTTGTTCTGACCTTATTTGATTTGAGGTCATGCAAAATGATTGACACTTGACACGTCATTGCAGCATAAAAGTGTCACATTTGACTTTTTTTTTTAGCTACCATCCTTGTTTTTATTTTTTATGTCCTACTCCTAACGTATTATGCCCCTTAAGACACTGTTCTGCGGCCAAAATGTGGAACATAATAAATCTGTTTGACAAAATTTTAATAATGAGAGTCATAGTTAAGGGTGCGACCTTTTCGTTCGGTACACTGTATTTTATCTCCTCTAATAATAAAAGTCACATAATAACAAAATATATTACTTTTAATTGCCATATTATGTTGGCATTTTATTAGGTTAGGCAAGCTGCTCTTATCGACATATTTGAGAATTTGCCTGTCTTATTTATAGTCCTTTAATAACCAAGTAATTTCAATAGAAAACATTTATGAAGTAGAATAACATCAATATTATTAGGTGATTCATTGGGTTTGCCAATAATTATATGTACGTCACGATATTTAGTAGATTCCCGTTCCAATACATTAACTTCAGCCACAGTTTATTAAATTATTGCCTCTCCTTTGATTTTGTTATTGTTTACTGCAATGATTGAAGTCACAAAGTCAAGTCAAAATTAGAAAGATCGTCAAGAGGAAACATGATTATTAGTTTTGTCGTTATGTAAAGTATTTTAATAAATCACAAAAAAAAATCTATTTCAACTTAATTGCCTGTTACTTTTTGCAGAGGCAGTCTCTGTGACGTCGTTTGATTACTTTAAGACACCAGAAATGCCTAAAAAGTCAATTTTGACAACCCAAAACAGAAAAACAGTTATTGACTGTATTTGATACTTTTCGGACAATTTTCAGTCCTCATGACGTCAATTCTGACAATTTCAAGATAAAACAGTCTCTGTGACGTCGTTTGACTACTTTAAGACACCAGAAATGCCTAAAAAGTCAATTTTGACAACTCTAAAACAGAAAAACTGTGATTGACTGTATTTGACGATTTTCGGACATTTTTCAGTCTTTATGACGTCAATTCTGACAATTTCTAGATGAAAACAGTCTCTGTGACGTCATTTCACTATTTCAAGACACCAGAAATACTTTAAACGTAAATTTTGACAACTCTAGACAGAAAATCATTTTTTACTGTATTTGACACTCTTTGGTCAGTTTTCAATCTTTTTGGCGTCATTTCTGACAAATTCTAGTCAGAAGCGGTCACTGTGACGTCACTTGACTAATTCAAGACACTAAAAAGGCTTCAAACGTCAGTTTTGACAATTTTAACACCGAAAAACAGTGATTGACTGTATTTGACACTTTTCGGACATTTTCAGTTAATAAATTTATTAACACTTCAAAACACTCCGTACAATAATTAACACAGCTACTAAAAACACTACTAGAATTCCACAATTATTCCACTATTTAAACTTTACCGCGTTCCTAAATTCACTACTACTGCGGTCCTTATGACATTAATTCTAACAATTTTTAGACGAAAACAGTCTCTGTGATGTCATTTGACTACTTTAAGACAAGAATGTACTTGTTGCCCAGAAATGCCTAAAAAGTCAATTTTGACAACTCAAACACAGAAAAACAGTTATTGACTGTATTTGATACTTTTCGGACAATTTTCAGTCCTCATGACGTCAATTCTGACAAATTCTTAAGATGAAAACAGTCTCTGTGACGTCGTTTGACTACTTTAAGACACCAGAAATGCCTAAAAAGTAAATTTTGACAACTAAACAGAAAAACAAAGGAATTGTTTACTGTATTGGACATTTTTCGGACAATTTTTCACTCCTTATGACGTAATTTTCTAGACAATTTTGAATTGGTACTAGATAAAACAGTCTCTGTGACGTCGTCAGTGTGTCGTCGATACGGGGAAGTTTGACTACTTTAAGACAGCAGAAATGCCTAAAAAGTCAATTTTGACAACTCAAAACAGAAAAACAGTTGACAGGATTGACTGTATTTGATACTTTTCGGACAATTTTCAGTCCTACTAACACAGTGTGGTAAAACGTAATCCTTCCATGACGTCAATTCTGACAATTTCTAGATGAAAACAGTTCTGTGACGTCATTTCACTATTTCAAAACACCAGATACTTTAAACGTAAAACAACTCTAGTCATTTTTTACTGTATGTGACGGTCAGTTTTCAATCTTTTTGGCGTTTTCTGACAAATTCTAGTCAGAAGCGGTCACTGTGACGTCACTTGACTAATTCAAGACACTAAAAAGGCTTCAAACGTCAGTTTTGACAATTTTAACACCGAAAAACAGTGATTGACTGTATTTGACACTTTTCGGACATTTTCAGTCCTTATGACATTAATTCTAACAATTTTTAGACGAAAACAGTCTCTGTGATGTCATTTGACTACTTTAAGACCCCAGAAATGCCTAAAAAGTCAATTTTGACAACTCAAACACAGAAAAACAGTTATTGACTGTATTTGATACTTTTCGGACAATTTTCAGTCCTCATGACGTCAATTCTGACAATTTCAAGATGAAAACAGTCTCTGTGACGTCGTTTGACTACTTTAAGACACCAGAAATGCCTAAAAAGTAAATTTTGACAACTCTAACACAGATTTTTTCAGTCTTTAAAATTCATTTAAATTTTGACAACTCTAACACAGAAAAACATTTTTTACTGTATTGGACATTTTTCGGACAATTTTCAGTCCTTATGACAAATTCTTGATGAAAACAGTCTCTGTGACGTCGTTTGACTACTTAAAGACAGCAGAAATGCCTAAAAAGTCAATTTTGACCGACGTAATTGCCTCTGCAAAAAGTCTACCAATTATTTTCAAAGCAAAAAAATTAGCAATATGAATTTTTAAGTAAAATGCAGTGACTGAAATGATTTTTGAACATTGTGCTCATTTACGGTCAGGATATCATTAGAAAAATGACGCTCTTATAAAATGTAGTCAGTGACTACGTTTATATCGCAGGCTGTTAATCCGGCGGATTGGATTAAGGATTATTCAATCGAGTATTTATCGTGTTTTACTTACATTTGATAACTTTGGATTATTGGAAACGTTCGAAAGATCCGTAAGGATCGATCACTGTTCAAGCAGAAAGAGATGACAACATATTCGTAATTTTTATCTATCAGCAGTGTCACAAATGTTACAGAAATATAAAAAACCAAACCAACAAAGTCCCAAATCGGTTTCGCATTAACGGAAACAAAACTCAAAAAGTTAGGTAATTTGAATTTGAGATTAATAGTACACACTTCAAATAAAAAGTGACAATCGTCCGTCAAATTAATATGTCACTGCCAGGTCCGCGCTGTTTATATCGAGGATTTTATGACGGTTTACATGATCGGATTGAATAATCAGATTCAATTTGCTCGATACAAACGTAGTCAATGATTTGATGATTTTCAGGCGGGTCGGACGTGAAAAACTCCACATATTCAAAGGATACTGTACCGCCCAAACATGAAGCTACCGATCGAAATGTTCTGGAGACTACTACTTCCGTGAGACACATAAAGCCCAGCGCCACCTTTAGGAAGTCTGACCTAAAAAATAGAGTTGGTTTGAATGTCACTAAGGATGGTGCAGCGACTGACAATAAAGATACGGGTGAGTTATTTGTATTTTTAGTAGCTTGACACTTCATACTCACCCAGTCTAGTTTTTATACAGGGTGGTCCAGTTTTAAATGTCAATAATTCACCATTCGATAGCCTATCAAAAAATAAGTTAACATACATTATGTCATTTTTTTGAAAAAGGCTTCCTAAGGAAAATAGAGTTCTTCAAATTTCACTTTGAAAAATCGTTTTTTTTTTCATAACTGTCAGACCGTTGGTTCAAATTTGGAACAAGCACTCATGAGATTAATACTCATTATGAATGACGTTTGCCAACATTCTTCAGAAGCGTAGATACAGGAAGATGGTTTTCATGTTTTTGCCTTATTTTCTACGTCTTTGGATATTTTTCAAAAATTACAGTTTCTTTTAATTTTATTGTTCACGATGAAAAATTAATTATCTCTTATACAATTCTAATTTGAAACTTCGTTTACGAGATAATTCAGTTATTACGTTCAAAGACCCGAAACTAACCCAACCCATCTTAAAAATTGTCTTGGAAACGAAAAATTGACTTAAGAAGCTTAAAAAATTTTATTATAGCCAGTTTTCATAGTTTCCAAATAAACTGAAATTCTTTAGTTTTGAAAATTGACTTAGAAAAGATAAAAATTGATTTCAGAAGCTTTGTGTTTCTAACCAGTTTTCATACAAATCGAGAGACTTTATATTCAAAATTGACTTGTTTACATAAAATACCACTTTTTCTAGAATTTTTTATTACAAATTCATACATTTAAACCTTAAAAATTGACTTGAACACCAAAAAGTGACATCAGAAACGTAAAATTTGCATTTGAAGTCAGTTTTCGTAATTTGAAGACAAATTTCAATATTTAAGTCTTGAAAATAGTCTCAGATACAGGACATTGACATTAGATTCATAAAAATTGTCTTGAAAACTAACTTTTCGTACTTTTTACTTTGATTTTCATTTTCTTAGAATTCTGGACTATTTTTAGTGCTTCAAAATTGCTTTCAGCTTAGAAAATCAAAGTTATTGACATAGCAAACTTAAAAAAACAATTTTTACGTTCTCCATAGACTTAAAATGTCATTCTAAGATTAAATCGACTTCTAGACACTTCAGTGCTAAAAATTCAAGTATTTCTTAAAAATCTAGAGTGTTTTTAGTGCTTTCAAGCTTCAAGACTATTTTTTGACTTATCAGGCCTAAAAGCCAGTTTGTACACTATCTGTAGTCTTGAAAATGTCATTTCAAGCTTAGCTTCTTTACTATTAAATTGACTCCTACACTCATAGGTGCAATAAATTGTAGTATCTCTAAGAAATTCAGATTGTTTATAGTGCTTTTTAAGACTGAAAAATCGAGTTTAAAACTATTTCCAAAAGTCAAGTTTCTTCAGTAATAAAAGTAAAAAAATTTGGTACCAAATGCTACGATATTAGTCTTGAGAAGTAACATAGTCTGAAAATTTAATTTACTTCTAGTCTTGTTTCAGAAAATTGAGTTGTACACCAATTAAAGTCCTGAAAATAGACTTTTGGACGCTCTTTAGTCCTAGTAAAGTTAGTTCTAGCCTTAAAAATCAACTTTTAGATTATTTTTAGTAGCAAAAAATGAGTTTCATGTACTTTGTCTTGATTTCCGGACTGTTTTTAGTTTTTACCAGGAAGGCAGTCTGAGAAAACGAATTATAAGACCATTCCTAGTAGTTAATAGCAAGTTTTTAGACTATTCAGTACAAATTTGGGCTCTCGCAAGTCTTGAATGTTCAGTTTTACACTATAAAACGATTTTTTAAATTGAAATTTGGAGAACAGTATCTTCCTTAGAAAACGTTTTACAGAAAAAATGACATAATGCAAGTCAACTTATTTTTTGATTGGCTATCGAATGGTGAATTATTGACACTTAAAACTGGACCACCCTGTATAATCATAAACAAAATAATGCATGAGATGAATATCGGAAATTTTAACATTTTATTTAGTCTTATTTATGCAGTGTGTTTGGAATTACTTTGGAGAGTTGTTCTAGGGAAGTAAACTAAATTTTTTTAAAAAATAATATTTTCTCCGTCAATGCCTTTTAAGAGGGGCGTATCATAAAGATGTTTTATGCCGATATAATCAAACCGTTTTTAAATACCGGGTGGACCGGATAAGAATATGAGTCGGTTATCTATTCTATCATCTGGAACATTTTTCCGTTTAAATTACTAAAACCTTGTGTAGTATTAGGTCTCTTTGTAGAGGCAATTTCAAATTGGTTTCCAACTAAAAATCGGAAAATGTCGGCTTTTATTGGTTGAATGCTCACGTGACATTGACATTTCCTGGCTAATGGCCAATAGGTTTCTTAGGAGATTCTTTGTGCGAACAGACCTATTATAACAGCTACCTGATATATTACCTAACAGCATTTTAAAAAATAAGTGAACTTTAGGGGTTCAAGGGGTGATTCGACCAATACGATTTTATTAAACATTACAAAAGTTTGTATAAACATAAACATTTTTCTATACACAGTAGCTCAGTTTTAAAATTAAAAACTTACAGAACGGAATCTTACTCAGAGCATCGAAAACGATTTAAATAATAGCAATAAGGAGACTGTTGAAAACGTAAATCCTGCTCTAACTAAACCAAATGGATTAGTAATTCAGCGCAGAGACAATATGGAACTGTTGAAAAAACGGTCATTTTCTGATGGAAGTATGGATCTGAATACGCCCGGCCAGGAAAAAATTGATGTTCCAAACAGTACTTTTGTTAAGGACGATGTACCAGTTGATATAAATCAAACCCCAAATTCAATTAACAGGTAAGTTTTGTGATTATATAATATATTGATTATAAATATATATTAATTATATATTTATTATTATATTGATTATATTACACTATAGTGCGCGGCAAATGTTAGCAAGAAATTCATTTCAAATTCAGACAGAGGTTTTCTTAATTTTTAATCTTTTAGAGAACAAGTTAAATACGTAGGGTGTCAGGAAAAATATCTAGGACATTCCAATTATTTTTTTTCCAATACAGAGCCGTTATTTTTCTTTTATTTTTGGAAACTACATAATATTTTAAGTGTACCTGCTAGAAACGAATGGAAATAAAGTTTGATAATTTTAATGAAATCCGTTGGAAATTAAGGACATACAAATTATGAATTTTGTAATTTTACTTTCAAACATTTTGACTGTCTCTAGCGGCAAAACCGTACAACTAATCAATCAACTTTTTACTCCAATAAAAAGCTCATTTCAATAGCTGTCCATTGACATATAAAAGATTATACAAAGTGTAGCAAATAAGCTAGTTATTGACGATTAAACCAAAAAGATGCACCAAAAAAAGTCATGAAAAAATGAGTCAACTTTGACGCCCTCTAGTGGCCAAACCGGCCAACCTATTAACCCCAGTTGGGGTATTTTTAGAAAGCTCATTTCATTGGCTATCCATTGACGTATAAAACAAATAAGCTTTGACAAAAATAGCGAGCTGATGCGAGAGATACAATTAAGCGAGTTATTGAAGATTGAACAAAAGGATGCACGGAAAAGTCATAAAAAAATAGTTTACTTTGACGTTCTCTAGCGGCGAAACCGTCTAACCTATCAATCCATGTTAAGAACTTTTTAGAAAGGTCATTCCATTGGCTCTCCATTGACGTATAAAACTCTAGCAAAAATAGTGCAATTAAGGGGGTTTTTGAATATTAAACAAAAGGATACACCAAAAAAATTGGTCAAAGTTGACGCCCTCTAGTGGCCAAACGGTATCACTAACCAACCAACTTTTGTACGTCAATGGAAAGCTCATTTCATTGGATATCCATCGACATTTAAAAGTAAATACAAGGTGTTTCAAATACGAGTGTTATTTACGGTTTACAGACAGGGTGCCCCAAAAACACTTTTTGACTGGTTAGGGCTTATTTGACCCTGGAAAATTAAGAAAACACGGTTACATGAGCTACTAGGTCTACTACGATGTAATGCATAGAAATTTCTTGAAAAACCGATTTTGCAAATGACAATTTTCGTAAGGGTCTAAGTTGCCTGAAAAGCCACCACTATTCCAATGGGTTTTGCGTTATGTTGGCCACTTAGTGCAAGCGAAAATCGACTTTAATGATTTTTTTTCTACAGTTTTGCTGCGGCTCTAAACTTAAACACTCACTGTGCTAGGTTTGTGCCAAATATCAGAGCCGTACCTGACCGATTAAATTACGCGAGTTTTTAAGAATTAAACAAACGTTGACGCCCTCTAGCGGGAAAACGGCTAACCAATCGATTTTTATACACCAATGGGAAGCTCATTTCATTGGCTGTTCATCGACATATAAAAGTATATACAAAGTGCTACAAATACACGTGTATTATTTACGGTTTAGTGACAGGATGCACCACAAACATTTTTTGACTTGCATTTCTGAATTCGGTTATTTTGACAGTTACAGGGTGGTTCAATGTATCAATTTAAAAAATGATTTTTTTAAATAAGTGGCCTAATACAAACTTCTTTAATTTTGATCAGAGAATAAGACAGAATTATAAGAATGTGTTTCGTTTGAAAAACTAGACTTTCTGTCCTTTTTTAGAACTGATTTTGTGACCACACTGTATTATACAGGGTGATTCCAAAGTTGGTGCTTTCCTTTCACCTGCGAATAGAGCTTCAAAAAATAAGGTTTTTTTTCCTTTAACGCTTTTTCGAAATATGAACAATAACTAAGATACAGGGTGTCAAAGTTTTACTGAAAAAAGAAAAATTTTATGATTTTGGCCAAACCACTTGAAGTAATTAAACAAAATTTTGTAGGTGTCAGTAGCTACGTGGAAAGGAAATTTTCCAAGAAACAACCATTTTTTTGCGTTTACCAGTGGCGCGCGTATAATTTTTTAAAAACATTTTCGAAAAAATATATTACCCTACTAGTTTTTTTCAACATAAAATTTATTATTGAATTCCTTGTTCAATTCTAAAAATAAAACCCCTTCTATTATTTTTTGCTACGACGCACAGAGGGGCAAGATTCAAAATTTGTGGCAGAAATGTTTATTACCAGAATTCTAATAAATTAAAGCGTTTGGCATTAAAAATAATATGCTGTAATTTATTTAAATTTGACATAATTATAACATAAAACTGAGTTAAAATTCTATGATTATTATAATTTTTTCTTCATCATTAAAATATTCAGAAAAAAAAACAAATGTGAGTTATGTTTCCTGGGCTTGATTTTAAAGAAAATACCTATAGTTTTAGTTGAGTATCTTGATTCAGAGAGTTTTTTTTTCTTAAATTCGGCATAGTTAGAATTTCTTTTATTGGTCATTTTTTTTTCTGTCAAGGGTATCTTTCGACTAATAATCTAGCTGTTTGCAGGCTAAATGTTTTAAACCTATCTATATTTATTTTAAAGCCAGATGAAATGGTCTGCAGAATAATTTTTAGTTTTGTGATAATATCTGCATCAATACCAGTAATTTCAGAGGATATAAATACATTTTCAAAAAAATCGCCTGGCAGTATTTCCATCGTTTGAGCTACCAAATCCAGGTTTTGGGCGATCAACAATCAAACCCATTCGCGTTTTAAACAATTTTTCTTTTGGTTTCAGCAACTACCTTCTTATGGTCCACACCTCTTGCTTGCCATTTTTTAATTGGCATTTTATGTAGCAAATACTCAAAAAACCGAATCCAGGCATGCAAACTAGAAAGACCGAATGACAAAGTTGATGGCTTAATTTCTCTTTTCAGAACTAGATCAATGTTGTTAAAAGATGTTGATGTTGCTCCACAAATATAACATTTTTGTGTAGACGTTGTCGACGATGCCGCATTGCAAATTTTTCCGTCAATCATGGTAAATAATAAACTATGAGATATATTGAGAAGCTTTCCTCCTAAGTTTATATTTGTAGCCTGAAGCTCTTTTATCTGATTTTCTATATATGTTTTTTCTCTAACGATGATGACAGGAGTTTCGTGGATAAATTGTATTCTAATTGGCCGGCAAAATCGTGGTGAGCTGGTTCTTGGGTTCTGCCAAATAACTATATGTTTTTCAGGGGTTTCATATATTAATCGAAGAGGTACAAAGGATGTTATAAATATAGAGGCATCATCAAACTCTTCATCGTAGTTATATTTTTGTTTATATTGGCTTTGACCAGAAGTTCCGTCACATCCCCACTTAGAAATCAATGTTAATCGAATGTCGTCATTTTCAGTAACTGAATGCAATACTTCTTGCTGAACTTCAAGAATGCGTTTCACAGTATGATCGAGAAGTGCCTGTAGCTTTACCTCGGCCACTTTGCCGTTTATTTGCATATGCTCTTTTGACGGATAACAACGTTTTTTAGCCTCCTGAATTTTCTTGTAAGACGGAAATTTCTTTTTATCTGCTTCTCTAATAATATTGTATTGATGTCTAGTCAATTTAGCTTCTATTAATACGGATAAAGCTTTATCTTCAGACAGATACAGTGATTCCCCTTCTCGTCTTTTGAATGCTTGTCTATATTTCGACGCTCGAGTAGGTGTACTAAACTTTACTTCTTTTACTATGGCTGCAGCGTCGACACTTCCCTCAGCTCTAAGGCTCATTTGAGCGGCATATGTCAGTTCAGCTGAACTCATTGTTGAACGAATTAATTTAGTTTTGTTTCTTTTGGTTCTCTCGCTACTGTGTAAAAAATCGTTTGTAGGTCTACCAATTCTTGGCTTGCATTTGTTGGAGGATTGTAAGAACATAGGAAATGTTATAGTACCTTCCAGCCATTTTGAATTTTCAGTAATAAATCGATCCTTTTTATACTGAGCAGCTTTTATCTTTGCCTTAAATTCTGACATGAAACGAGAAGTCTTTTGCTTTATTACCTTAAGTAATGTCTGAGGACAACTGGTAATATTTTTCACATATAAGATTACTCGTTGAGTCCTGTCATCAATATTTAATGTCGGGTAAGACATTAATACGTCAAAAAGTTTTCTTTTAGATAATTGGATACTACCATTTTTATCTAAACTTTTAGAACCTGAAAAGGATAATTAATAATTATATAATATTTATTCCCAATTACGGCTTATTTTCCTTAAATTAATGGGGCGGCTTATAAAATTCCTAAAATCAACCCTATGCCGCCATTTACATGCCTTTCCATGCTTTTGTATTTTAAAATATTAAAATAAACAATTCAATTAACTTACCACTTGGTTTTGGCTCCATGGTGATAAAAATTATAGAATTACTATAATTCGAACTATGAATTTATCGATTCAACTTTAAATACTATCCACAAATAATAGTACCGAAACTAAGTTCAACTATTTGACATATCTAGTGGAGTTCAACATGGCCACCGGCCGTGCACAAGCGCGTGTCAAATATTCGGGGTCACCGCTTTCTTGACTAATATGTGTATAAATTACATTAAGGGAACGTTCAGAAATACTATGGTTGCAAGCACCCTGACGTCATTTCATCAATTTATTGCCAGAACAAACCAATGTCACGTAATACATTGTCAAATGACTTTACGGTTCTCGCACTCGCTGCAAGTTCAGGTGATGAAAATTAGCCGCGACAGACTATAATTAATAACCACGATTTTTTTTATGGCGGAAGTTTGCGGAAAATGTTTTAATGACATCTTGTAGCTAAGACTCAGGGGTATAACGTATGAAGAACTATTCCAACGGGAAGAGACCGGAAATCAACTAAATTCATTAATGTTTTATACCTAAATTTGTGTTTAGCAGCGAAACAAGAAAGTGACAAAGTGGTTTAATATTATTCAAATCTCAATACATTTTTCCTATATTTATATATTTAAAGGTATAATTTAACATTTTTTTTAGATTTCATATTGATAAAAGTAACAAAAAAGTTGTAGTTGAGACTAGAAATTGACCCGTTAAATTAAAGTCGTATCATGTGGTTCTACAACATAAAAGTATTTACCATGTCAACAGCGGAATAGTTGCATTACAACTCCCACTGTAGGTCATTTCTAGTACTATGATAAATGTATTATTATAATAAATAGTTAGAAAAAGAATTACTGAAAGTTCGTAAACTCGACTTTCTGCCACCTTATTAATAAATGGCCCCTCTGTGCGACGCACCGCTTTCGAGTAAAAAAATAAAAACCATCTTAATGCGTGCCTAAAATTAAATGCTGTATTAATTTAAAATGTCAAATTATTAAAACTTAGTTCAAAGGCGGCTGAAATCTTTTGTTTATGTTTATGTCTGTTGATAAAGAATAACCTGTAGTTAGTTAAAATTAAATTTAAGTTATTTTTTATTTTGTTTTTTTTTTCAGTAAAATTTTGACACCCTGTATCTTCGTCATTGTTCATATTTCGAAAAAGCGTCAATGGAAAAAAAAACTTATTTTTTGAAGCCCTATTCGTAGGTGAAAGGAAAGCACCAACTTTGGAATCACCCTGTATATTTTGACGACTTTCTGCAACCATTTCTAGAACACGCCTTGTCTAACCTTTCCTGATATGTAAATTAAAGATGTTTTGGAGACCGAAAATATCAAATTTCACATAAAATGGTAAATATCTCAGAAGCACATATAGATAGGTATATGACATTAATACGGGAAATATGTCTAGAATTTGACGTAGAATACAAAAATGAAAAAATATACAGGGTATCCCATTCCGGTTAATTCGCTGTGGTTGCACGCATATTTTCTTATTTAAATTGGAAGATGATAACTTTGTAAATTCTTTTGGCCGCCGTCAAGATGGCGTCCTCCATATCTCTGAAACCAATGACGATGGATTTTTTCTAATTACGTCATTGTGTTCTACGTAAAAAAGTGCCTTAATATTGTCTTAGTTTCAAAACTCTCTTTGGCTTTGTTAAAGAATTCCTCCGTTTTCCCAATTTTCCGGAAAACGGAGGAAGATAATTTAATTTGGAAACCGGAAATAAGTTTCACATAAAATTCTCTAAAACTTTCCCCAAGTTAATGTGTACACCCAAAAACAAGTTACGACTGTCAACTTTATTTTTTCAAATGAAAACCTCTATTTTTTATTTCAATTTTGGATTCTGCATCGAATTCCAAGTATAACCTAACCTAATCTACATATTAATATCTATAATATTAATTGAGTTATTTTAACTTATTTTTGGGTCACCCTGTATACATTAATTTATCATAGGATATTCTGAGAAGTTTATCGGGTAAACTGTGCATAGGTGGTTTTTTGCAAAATTTTGCTTGGAAAATGATTGAGACTAAATAATTCGACGATAAAATCCTGAGACCGCAGGTCGAAGGATTTTTTCCAAAGAATTATTTAGTCGAAACCATTTGCCTAAAAGAAAAAATTTGCAAAAAAAGTACCAATGTACATTTTACGTGATAAAACGTGAACGCAGAGGGGTATATTCAAGATTATTTCCCGAAAACCCACATTTTAGTTTATTAACAAGAAAACATCTTAGTTAGAACACAATTACTAAACTAAACGTAATGAAATTAATGATAATATTGAACTCACCCCAGCAGACCACAGATTTTTGTTCAGCCATGTATATTTTTGTTTACATTTCCGATTGATAAACATACGTCAAAATATTTTAATTTTTGTAATTATTTAATGAAAACTACGTTGTACTGATTTATTTATTGTTAATATTGAAGAAAATGGCTTAAATTTTATATGTGTCTAAATCCCGTATCGTTTAATATCAAATGTTCTTCAAAAAAACGTATTCGAAAAAGGTAGGAGGTGTTTATTCAGTGTAAAATTTTAGCAACTAGGGATTTATTCAGTATATAACGGCTCTCATTGGTCGAACCTGAAAGGTTCATTGAATTTTATTGGCTGCTAGTACAATGAGGGAAATAATCGGGGGTAATATCCCTAGTGCATTTAATTTTTCCGGAAAAATTCGGAAAAACGTGTTTCTAAGTAATTTGTTTTAATAGTCGTCTCGTCTTCGACTCGGATGATTTTTAAAACCACTCTCGCTCATTCTATTTGTTAAAACAAATTACTTAGAAACGAGTATTCCAATTTTTTCACAGGAAAAATTAGATGCACGAGGGATATTTGGTAAGATTATTTCCTGAGTTAAATAAACATTTTATTTTAATTAAAACAATAAGAACAATAATTAATAAGAACAAGTGTTGTTGTGAGGAGTGTGCAATTTTTTCGATTTTTTTTCCGGAAAACTGCTGATAGCTAAGTTGACAGTTGTTGACAAGTGATTTTTCCACTTAAAATTTACATTTGTTATACTAATTCTTGATAGCGATTGGTCAAAATTGATAGGAAGGAAATAATCATCAAAAAAATCGTAATCAAAAATAAATATTGACGTGTCCGAGCGTTTTCCCAGAAAACAAATCCCTGATTTTTAATAGAATTTATGCGTGACTTTATGGACACAGTGTATGAAGGAATTATGTTTACACCTAACATAAACAACAATTAGATTACTATTTTAAACAGTTTAACACCTCAAAACCAAAACGGAAAAAACGGTTTTTTCTTACACCCATGTATGCTGATTAGTTGAAGTAATAATAATATATGGGTGTGGTTTCAGGATGTCTGTCGGTTCGGCCGAAAGCTTAGACCGGTTGTCCAGTTTATCCAGCAGCAGCAAAAGTTCTAACAAAATGCAGAGCTTTGAAGATATCCAGGACATCGATGAAAGGTTTTCACTAAGACGTAAGTGTTTAATACAATAAAACTTATTAATTATTTAGTGATAATTTGCATCAAACAATAGGAAAAATCTTTACTGAATTAGACCCACATAAAAGCGAATTTGCATAGAATGTATCTTACCCAACCTACTTTCTAGGTTGCAGACGTAATTATTTAAAATGTAGCTGGTGTTTTATGCAAATTGATTGGAACGGATTGGAAAAGTACTTGTAAAAAATGTACTCTTGTAATGTGGTTAATTGCTTATTTAAATTTTTTACTTAACAGTCAAATGGAACAAAATGTTTTTTTAAGGTCGTTTTAATGTTCGTTTTTTTTTTATTTACCTGACTAACTAATCAAAATTTTATAGTAAACGAAACTAAGACTAGTTCTTCCGAAGATTTCCGCAAAAAATATCGAAATTCTGGAAATCACGTTTAATTTTTTTTCTTGTATTTAAGGAAACAAATGAATGACACTATTTTTCTACCACGTGTGACAATCGTAATACAATACAGGGTGTCTCACGACGAAAGACATCGACCGATGTAAGAAACATCATAGTAAAGTCAGCATGTTCATTCCAATTATAGTTTTATTTACCTAACAAGTGATGATAGCAAACCTCCGATAGGAGATGCACTATAAGAAGACCTAACAAGTGCGGAAAGTGGTACTTTCCCGCACGAGACTGCAGTTGCCTCGGGCAAGACACATATAAACTTAAAAATTGCAGGTTTATTATTCATTTATTGTAAATTAATCTTGCAATGCTGAAAAGTACCTTTACCACACTCGAGTAGGAAAAGAATATTTCTGTCTTGAAATAAACTATCTAATATAGACAGAAATCAAACACTATCCACCTGTTACGGTTTTCAAGATATTGAAGTTTAAAAAATGACCTAACCTAATCTACTAGAATAAGATAGAAAGCAAAATGGCTTGCATGTTCTCATCTTAACTTTTTGAGATCTATTTAGTATGTTTCCAAGCAATTGAAGGCGTTTTTAAAACAATGTCAAAATTGAAATTTGTTAGAGTTTCCATGCTAATTTTCAAATCGTTTTTCAATTCCGTTTTGAAACTAGATTGAGCTTTTGATAAAACGCAGAAACGATTGATATGTGTCATTTGAATTCCGATGCACTTTCTTCATATTCGTCAAGAGTGTCCACCCCACAAACTGGATGATGGTCTGGCACTCAATATTTCATCAAGCATGGTAAAATAGTTACACTCTGAACGGACTTTTCCACTTGTCCCATTTTTACGCTTCACTTTATAATACATGCACTTCAAAGCTTTCCATTTATTTTTAATTTGTGAAACGTTCTTAGTAGTTACACCTTTCTTTACTAATTCCTCATAAACCAATTGGTAAATTTCTCCATTTTTATACTTCTTGGTATCAAAATACTGATTGATGTTTTGTGTTTGGAAAATTTCCAGTAGAAGTTTTACTTCTTTGTCCAGCCAAACATTTCTGGTAGCCATGATAAGGTAAAATGTAATTATTGCTTACTTTATTAGTAACAACAATTAATGAAATTAGAAACAATTCAAATGATAAAATGAAAAATTTTTAGTTATGTTCTCTAACTTAAAGAAGTGAAAAATGACATTTACACGTTGACAATACACAATTGTGACGTATTTTCTCGATTTCAAAATCGTTTTCATTTTTAAGGTGTTTCCATGCTATTTCAATCCCGATACGATCCCAAAAATCGGCGAATCGACCTTGAAGTGAAGTAAGATTGAAACCGAATTGAAAACGGGTTTACAAGGCAAAATTTAAAACTCAAAACGTTTTTAATTTGCATGGAGACATAGTAATTATTTGGTTACATTTTGATAGGGGCGAAAATTTAAAATATAATAAAACAAGTTGATTTTTATTTCTGGTAAAAGCGGAGGTGTCATAACATTGTCTTATATCGATGGATGTCTTTTGTCGTGGTACTCCCTCTATATTGAATTTGAGGTAACGTTTTGACTTTTGGCCACCATTATAAAATGTTATCTTTTTTATGGGTGGCACATGTTGTGCAACAACAAGTTGAAACTGTTAGTGTAAACTGAACCATACTCAAAACTGTCATGTGATGTTATAAATAATGTTTTAATAGAGAAGAAACAAATAGTAAATTAATAAAGTAAATAAATACATGTATTATATTATATATTTAGACACCTTGTAGCGACTTTATTTTCGCAGGTAGGGAAAAGCTGCTAATATAAAAGTTATAGGGCTTCTCCTAAATCAGCCGGAAATGTTATTCCAGAAAATAAAAGACCATAGCAAAGGTGAATAAGAAATACAAAGTTGTTAAATTTTTTATGAAAACCTTGTATATTTTCTGATTAATTGGCAGATCCTTTTCTTCTGATTCCAAAAATATATCATATGTTGACATTTAGTTTCGCCGTTTTCGAGTTAATGAAATATAAAAATTGTAATTTTATTGCTTTTTAAAATCACAATTGCTATGAATAACACTACGTAATAAAGTACGTAACATCGACATAAAGTGCTGTCTGTGGTTCCTTGGGTCCCAAATAGTCGGAAACGGCCATTGGGAGCTACCGGAAAATTGGCATAAGCTCAGGGAAAAAGGGAAATCTGATTTTTTGAGTTCTTGCCAAAAATGTTTCTATATTTGAGCCGGGGAAGACATTTCCCGTGTTTTTGTCAAGATGAGGTTCTAGGATAGTCAGGAGACCTCAAAAGAAGCCAACCCAACATTTTGATTGGGTTAACTAACCCATAACCTACTTAAAGTAGGACAATTTAGGCCATTTTTTAGAATTTCCTACCGATTTTTTACACAGCTTTTTTTCTAGATGTTTTAAAGACAACTTTTTTTATTAGGTTTGAACAAAAGGGCGTAGGAAAATCCATATAAAAGAGAACAAAATTGTTAGAACTGCTAAAATATCAAAAATTATCGTAAATTTAAACCATAACAATTCTAAACTAAAAATATGTATTTTTACAAACAAAATTCGATGTTGACTATTTTCAATAAAAAAAAGAAAGAAATTGTCCCACAAGAAAACTGCCAATTTTCGATTTAAGTAAAAAATTGAAAAAAAATAGCTTTTGGCAGTATTTTTAACCTCGGACCTTAATATATTGTCCGTAAATGTAATATTAGTGGTTCTTTGGGGGAAATTTATTTTTTGTTTATTTTTTATTTCTTCTTGATATGACCTAATAGTTATTAAAAATAGGCAACATCGAATTATGTTCGTAAAAGTGCATGTTTTTAGCAAAGCGAAATTTACGATAGTTTTTGATATTCTACCCAAGTCCATTGGTGTCGGGACATTTTTTTTTGCTTGCAAGTCCAAAAAATTAAAATTAAGTTACGAAAAAGCGCTTAAAATTGGTCTAATTTAAGTAGGTTATGGGTTGGGTAACCCAATCCAAATGTTGGATTGGCTTCTATTGAGGTCTCCTGACTATCCTAAATCCTCACTTTCACAAAACACGGGACAAATTTCTTCTCTCGGCTAAAATACCGGATCTGGGCTGGAATATTGCAAATATCTCGAAAATTGCTGATCTAATTTTTCTCAAAGTTTGCGTATTATTATAGTAAATAACAGCGCATGACGTGAAGGTGCGAAATAATATTTCCAAGTATACAGGGTCAGTCACAAAGTATACCAACTTTCTTAATTCAAACCTAACACCCCATATATTACTTCAGATTTTAGGCGTACTCATAAAGACTAATTCAACGAGATACGATTTTATAGCTTTATTTGAAGAAATGATATAATAGCTATTTATGTAACCAGTTAAGAAAAGATCGATTTTGTGTAACGAATGAATGTTTGTAGGGCGAGCGCAGCGAGGTCCTACAATTTGAATGAGTTACACAATAAGACATTTTCGAAACGTGTTGCATACATAATTTTTTCTAATTTTGACCAAAAAGCGGTAAAAACCATCTTTTAAAGTGATTTAACACAAATATTCACTTTCATAGCACCTTGTATAAACAGTGACAACGACATGTTATGATGGATGTCGCCCATAAGTTTCTACGGAAATGCATAAAAACACTAGCAACAGGTTACATAAAGTAAAACGTTTTGTCACTCTAATCAGTTTTAAAAAGTGTCACTTTATATGCCAAAATTAGAAAAAAAATGTTAAATTGTGATCAATTTTTCCTGTGTCCTAGTGTTAATTAAATTATCGTACTACATAAAATGGTGTTTTTGACTGAGAAAAAAAAAGTAGTAAAAGTAGTGAAACGTAGTTTTTGATTTCCCTGAGCTTATGCCAATATTTCCAAAGCTGTCAATTTCCGACTATTTGGGACTCAAGGAAACACACTTTTTGTCGATGGAACCAAACACGACCCATAGTGTAATCAAAGGGAAAAAACACACGCCACGGTGACGTAATTTAACAAAATAATATGTTTACCAACTGCCAAATTATCTCACTGCAGTCTGGTCAAAAATCAAACTTCTAAAAAAAAGAAGTGGCACAACTTTTTCAATAAAACGCGAAGCTAAATTTGAGTCACGGATTGAGAAAGCCTGGACTTTTTTACGCCAAGAACTTTATAAAAGTGCGTATCTGTTACCATTTTCTAGGTCAGAGACTTCTGCCAGAGTTAAAATTTTAAAGTAGGCAAGTGAAAAGCACAACAAACTTCAGTTTTGAGTGTGAAATTTGATTTTTTTTTGAGATATAACCTATTACTTAAACTGTTCTCTTATACAGGACTTAGTAGAGTAATGTCAACACCACTAGTGGTAAAGAGACGATCATTAATGTATGCCGACGGAGGTTTTGTTTCGCCTATTGTTGCCAATGCCAAATACCCTTCGTCTGATTCGGCGCTCTGCTATCCAGTCTTTTTTTTAACGAAACGTAAATATACAGGTATGATAATTTCATAGAAAATCAACGGTATGGAAAGAAAATCAATGCTCACGTCAAAAATAATTGAAAACTTTCTTTTTTTGTATTTAACACCAATCAAAATTCTAATTTTAAGCTAATGCTGTAGAAGTACAACACCAGCTTAATATATAATTTATTGTAGCCCGTGCCTTAAGTTATAACCTAAAACTAGAATCATTTTGACAATCAACATCACCTTTAATTACCGACATACGTTTTTTGCTGGTGATTGTGACAAAACAGTCAACTTTGACACCCTGTATCTTGAAAACCAAGCATTTGCGAACCATGTTTATATGAAACTTTAGCAATTAAATATGCCAAGGAATTTCCCCCTTTCGTTTCGTACATGATATTTAGGAACACCCTGTATAAACAAGAGTGGAATATCATAATCGATACATTTAAGTTGCAACGGGAAACGTTGGTTCGTTTTGGATTTTAATGATGAAAACATTTTTGTAACAGTCTAGCAAATTAAGGCTAAAGGTTCTCACCCACTTGTCCGTCAAGGCACGTTACGAACCGTACCGTAAAAAAGTAGAACAGGATCAAAACCATGCAAATAAATGGATCTCCGCTCACTAGTACGGAAAAACGGAGCCATATTAATATATGGGACGGACAGCAACGGCCCGGGCCGTAACGGGCTAATGGGCGACAAGCTTTATTCACCTGATGCAGAGGGTATGGATGAAGTATCAAGAGTTCTCAGATTATTTCAGTTTGGCTATTTCAATATGTAGGAATAATCGTGGACCGCTATGAATGAACAGTAATATAAGGGTTACTTTAATTATATAGTTACGGTTCTCCCGTGGGTTTACACAAAGTCAATTTAACTCAACAATGAATACATTTATTTACACTTCAAAACACTCCGTACAATAATTAATTCAGCTACTAAAAACACTACTACACTTCCACAATTATTCCACTATTTAAACTTTACCGCGTTCCCAAATTCACTACTCCCGCCGTCTGAAACCGCTTCTTTTATATTCGCAAACCACGTTCTAGAATGACCGCAAAACGCTTCGCGATTTGCCTCGAACATTAAAGATTCTTCCAGGTGTGGCGCTTCCTAACTGTGGCATACTTTAACACGCGCCCGGACAGATATTGCGGCGCATCGGTTTCATCCCGAATCGAGTGCTCGTTCAGAAGTATCGAGCATAGTAGGCCCAAACCGTAACACTGCCCCCCTCTTAAAGCTGATCGTCCCGATCCGCTTCATCTAATCCCTGGTATTTCTTGAGTCTGTCCAGATGGACAATTTTCATCTTGCCTTTAGGGCTGCGTTGGACTCTGTACACGACGTCATTTAACCTTTTTACCACATTGTAAGGTCCCTCCCAGTGTCGTTGCCATCTTTGACTAAATCCTTTGTTCCTCCTGGGTTGAAACATCCACACAGCATCACCTTCCTTATAATTGCCACCAGCTGGTCTGTGGTCCAGTGTCATCTTCATACGGTCGTTGTTTGGTTTCATCTTCTCTCTCTCAAGTTCCTGAATTGTGATGGATCCCTTCTGTAACGAACACTGGTCACACCGTTTACACCATTCCTCAACGTCCTTTCTGAAGTTAATCCAGTAAAATCGATCTCTTATTCTAGCCAAAGTCTGGTTTACTCCAAAGTGTCCTCCTCCGCGACTGTCATGTAGTTCTCGCAGCACATTCTCTTTGCAGGAATTGGGCACTATTATTTGGTAAACAAAGCGTTTTCCGTCTGGACTTTCCCATTTGCGAGTAACTAAGTCATCTCGCAGTCGAAGCGAATTCCACTGCAACCAGTAACCCCTTACTGTTGGTCCATATCTGGAAATCTGTTGCCAATCCGGTTTCAAAATCCTTCTCCAACTTCATTACTTTCTCTGATTACTTTCAAATCAGAGTCTGTAGCGCTGTTCTTTTTATTATGTCTTCCTTTAGAAACGTGNCANCNCATGNACTTANNAGNANNGNACATATACAGATAACCCTTTTGGCACAAGGGGCCNNANAGTNACTGCCAACGNTGTACCTCTNAAGCCCACNTACANGGNTTANNANNGANTCTNGTNAGANGGNTANGNCNGTANAGATTGTTCNGGATGATTAAGACGTNCCGGAGGTGATTGNTCNGANNTANNTGCNGGNNNCGCGGAAGGGACCANCTATCTTCNCATGAANGGAGAGNAGCNACTCATTCCTNTTCTTNNAAGGTNCCGNAGGNTTNCCTCNAGGNNGTAAAGATTGNTTTGAGATTTCAGCTAACCTANATATGCANTCCAAACGAANCCCTAANGTNAGTTACTCGNTTCTGGTAACGGTNATCAANGGTCAGGNGGTCCCNACTCTCATGACNGCTATACGNAACCNTACNNANNCGTNGNCTNNANTCNTANNGCNTNGCGACCGTGCGGCTCGNGCNNGCCNAAGGAGAGNTCNTGGGCTTAAAAATTGTCTTGGAAACGAAAAATTGACTTAAGAAGCTTAAAAAATTTTATTATAGTTTCCAAATAAACTGAAATTCTTTAGTTTTGAAAATTGACTTAGAAAAGATAAAAATTGATTTCAGAAGCTTTGAGTTTCTAACCAGTTTTCATACAAATCGAGAGACTTTATATTCAAAATTGACTTGTTTACATAAAATACCACTTTTTCTAGAATTTTTTATTACAAATTCATACATTTAAAACCTTAAAAATTGACTTGAACACCAAAAAGTGACATCAGAAACGTAAAATTTGCATTTAAAGTCAGTTTTCGTAATTTGAAGACAAATTTCAATATTTAAGTCTTGAAAATAGTCTCAGATACAAGACATTGACATTAGATCATAAAAATTGTCTTGAAAACTAACTTTTCGTACTTTTTACTTTGATTTTCATTTTCTTAGAATTCTGGACTATTTTTAGTGCTTCAAAATTGCTTTCAGCTTAGAAAATCAAAGTTATTGACATAGCAAACTTAAAAAAACAATTTTTACGTTCTCCATAGACTTAAAATGTCATTCTAAGATTAAATCGACTTCTAGACACTTCAGTGCTAAAAATTCAAGTATTTCTTAAAAATCTAGAGTGTTTTTAGTGCTTTCAAGCTTCAAGACTATTTTTTGACTTATCAGGCCTAAAAGCCAGTTTGTACACTATCTGTAGTCTTGAAAATGTCATTTCAAGCTTAGCTTCTTTACTATTAAATTGACTCCTACACTCATAGGTGCAATAAATTGTAGTATCTCTAAGAAATTCAGATTGTTTATAGTGCTTTTTAAGACTGAAAAATCGAGTTTAAAACTATTTCCAAAAGTCAAGTTTCTTCAGTAATAAAAGTAAAAAAATTTGGTACCAAATGCTACGATATTAGTCTTGAGAAGTAACATAGTCTGAAAATTTAATTTACTTCTAGTCTTGTTTCAGAAAATTGAGTTGTATTTTATTTAGTCTTATTTATGCAGTGTGTTTGGAATTACTTTGGAGAGTTGTTCTAGGGAAGTAAACTAAATTTTTTTAAAAAATTATATTTTCTCCGTCAATGCCTTTTAAGAGGGGCGTATCATAAAGATGTTTTATGCCGATATAATCAAACCGTTTTTAAATACCGGGTGGACCGGATAAGAATATGAGTCGTCTATTCTATCATCTGGAACATTTTTCCGTTTAAATTACTAAAACCTTGTGTAGTATTATGTCTGTTTGTAGAGGCAATTTCAAATTGGTTTCCAACTAAAAATCGGAAAATGTCTGCTTTTATTGGTTGAATGCTCACGTGACATTGATATTTCCTGGCTAATGGCCAATAGGTGGACATATTCCTCTGGTTATTAGTTGGAGATTCTTTGTGCGAACAGACCTATTATAACAGCTAACTGATATATTACCTAACAGCATTTTAAAAAATAAGTGAACTTTAGGGGTTCAAGGGGTGATTTGACCAATACGATTTTACTTCTTCTTCTTCAGGTGCCGTCTCCGTTTCGAAGGTTGGCAATCATCAGGGCGATTCTTATTTTTGAAACCGCAGCTCTAAATAGTTCGTTGTTATTGCAACCAAACCATTCTCTAAGGTTCTTCAGCCATGAATTACGTCTTCTCCCCACAGATCTCTTTCCTTCGATTTTTCCTTGCATAATAAGTTGCAATATTCGATACTTTTCTCCCCTCATGACATGTCCCATATATTGCAATTTTCTGGCCTTAATTGTCGTAATAACTTCTCTCTCCTTATTCATACGTCTCATCACGATTTTACTAAACATTACAAAAGTTTAAATATTTTTTAAAAATTAAAAACTTACAGAACGGAACCTTACTCAGAGCATCGAAAACGATTTAAATAATAGCAATAAGGAGACTGTTGAAAACGTAAATCCTGCTTTAACTAAACCAAATGGATTAGTAATTCAGCGCAGAGACAATATGGAACTGTTGAAAAAACGGTCATTTTCTGATGGAAGTATGGATCTGAATACGCCCGGCCAGGAAAAAATTGATGTTCCAAACAGTACTTTTGTTAAGGACGATGTACCAGTTGATATAAATCAAACCCCAAATTCAATTAACAGGTAAGTTTTGTGATTATATAATATATTGATTATAAATATATATTTATTATTATATTGATTATATTACACTATAGTGCGCGGCAAATGTTAGCAAGAAATTCATTTCAAATTCAGACAGAGGTTTTCTTAATTTTTAATCTTTTAGAGAACAAGTTAAATACGTAGGGTGTCAGGAAAAATATCTAGGACATTCCAATTATTTTTTTTCCAATACAGAGCCGTTATTTTTCTTTTATTTTTGGAAACTACATAATATTTTAAGTGTACCTGCTAGAAACGAATGGAAATAAAGTTTGATAATTTTAATGAAATCCGTTGGAAATTAAGGACATGCAAATTATGAATTTTGTAATTTTACTTTCAAACATTTTGACTGTCTCTAGCGGCAAAACCGTAGAATTAATCAATCAACTTTTATACGCCAATAAAAAGCTCATTTCATTCGCTATACATTGGCATATAAAAGTTTATACAAAGTGTAGCAAATAAGCTAGTTATTGACGATTAAACAAAAAGATGCACCAAAAAAAGTCATGAAAAAATGAGTCAACTTTGAAGCCCTCTAGTGGCCAAACCGGCCAACCTATTAACCCCAGTTGGGGTATTTTTAGAAAGCTCATTTCATTGGCTATCCATTACGTATAAAACTTTACCAAAAATAGCGAGCTGATGCGAGAGATACAATTAAGCGAGTTTTTGAGGATTAAACAAGAGGATGCACCAAAAAGTGATAAGAAAATTGGTCAAATTTGACGCCCTCTAGCGGCCAAACCGTCTAACCTGTCAACCCAAAATAGGGATATTTTTGGATAGCTCATTTCATTGGCTGTCCATTGACGTATATAATCTACCAAAGATAGTGCAATTACGCGAGTTTTTAAGAATTAAACAAAAAGATACCCCAAAAAAATTGGTCAGCGTTGACGCCCTCTAGCGGGCAAACGGCTAACCAATCGATTTTTATACGCCAATCGGAAGGTCATTTCATTGGCTGTTCATCGACATACTAGATCTACCACGACGTAATGCTTGGAAATTTTTTGAAAAACTCTTTTTGCAAATGACAATTTTCGTAAGGGCCAAATTTGTCTGAAACACCGCCACTATCCTAAGGGGTTTTGCGTTATGTTGGCCAGTTTGTGCACGCGAAAATCGACCTTAATGATTGCATTTCTACAGTTTTGTTACTACCCTAGATTGGGCTAGGTTTGTGCCAAATATCAGGGCCGCATCTGCCCGAATTTAAAAAAAAAATCTTTTAAAGATATTAGAACGGTAACAGTCAAGGAAAACATTAGCTTTGGAGCCCTCTGGCGGCCAAACGAAGCAACCTATCAACACAGGCGGCCATATTTTTTGAAAACCTATTGTATCTTCTAGCCATTGACATATAAAAGTCTATACAAAGTGTTGTGTGTTTCAATAAAGACAGTTTTGATTAAATTTGACAACTATTACTTTAATCTTCATTAATTCGGTTATTTTGACAGTTACAGGGTGGTTCAATGTATCAATTTAAAAAACGATTTTTTTAAATAAGTGGCCTAATACAAACTTCTTTAACTTTGATCAGAGAATAAGACAGAATTATAAGAATGTGTTTCGTTTGAAAAACTAGACTTTCTGTCCTTTTTTAGAACTGATTTTGTGACCACACTGTATTATATATTTTGACGTCTTTCTGCACCCATTCCTAGAACAAACTTTGTCTAACCTTTCCTGATATGTATAAATAAAAAAAAACGCATATAGATAGGTATATGACATTAATACGCGAAATATGTGTAGAATTTGACGTAGAATACAAAAATGAAACAATATACAGGGTATCCCATTCCGGTTAATTCGTTGCACTCATATTTTCTTATTTTTGATATTTTTTTAATTAAAAAAGGTTTTTTATACTCCAGTTGTGATAATTCAGGAATTTAGTGGGTATTGTTAGGTTAGGTTAATTATTAGGAATTACTGGGCCTTACAAGAAATTAGTGGGCATTACTGGCATATTAGGAATTAGTGTACAAAATTTTACTCTTTACTAGCGGTTTACCCCTCGATCTAAACAAAGTTTGGTTACTACATGTACCGTGTGTTCCACTAACAGAGGTCGACGATCATATTTACGAGTAGAAAATTTACATATTACTTAAATAATACAGATTTGATTAAAAAATGCTTAACCAACGCGGCTAACAACAGTGAAAATATTTAAATTTCTAACTCGACTGTTAAGTGGCGCGACTTACATAATGAACACAAAAATGTGAAGTAACTGTGTAAAGCTAAATGAAAAGATTCATCACATTTTTTGTAACGTTTACGCGTTTTTCGTTGATGGCGCTGCGAATTCGGCAAAATCTTAAATGTCTTGTGACCGGACAACTATTATTTATTTAATGAAGTCAGAGCTAGTTTGTAAGGGCTCTTTTAAAATAAATTTTTTAGCGATTTTCTTAAAAATCTCAAATAAAATGGTACCTCTTTTATACCCCAGATAGAAACTGCATACACTTTTGATTTTATCTGGAAACATTTCAAATCACTATTTCTATGAGTTTAATATAAATGCATCTTGTTTTGCTAGTTTTACATCTGACCTAAGCATTCATATCTTGATTTAAATATATGTAGTAGGCTGCGGAAACAGAACGGGAGCTTTTGGTATAAAAATTTAAATGACGTTTTGTTGATTATCTAAGGTCGTATTCGAGTTGACCATTGAGCATTCAGAGCGAATTTTACGTCACGATGACGTAATTTAACAATACAATATTTTGAACAACTCATATTCGCTCTGCTCGCTCGATAGAACGTTGAGTTTCTTTTAAATTCAGCTTTCCTGTCTTCTACTTAAAGGTTTCTTTAAATGGAAAATGCACATTTTCTAATGTATTAATATGGGTCTATTATGAGCTTATGGAAAATGCAACTGAAAAATGCAATACTGCTTCTTAATTTAATAATTCATCACCTTAAAATAATTTAAACAGTTAAAAGCATGATCTCTGTTTGTTTTATAGTCTAAGAAAAGCCTAGAATTTTTTTAATTTATCATATTTTTGTCCCATCAGTTGTTAATAAATTTGATTTTAAACCAGCAATTCTTAAACGAATTTAGGATATCGTCGTTACAATGCCATAAGCACGAAGTTACCATATTTTAAACAATAGCATATTCGTGCTTGTCATTGTAACGACGATATTTGAAATTTTGCCTGAAACGGTTTGCAGTGCCTTCAACAGAAAATGTGTAAAATTACAGTTTTTTTTACACCCATGTATATTGATTAGTTGAAGTAATAATAATATATGGGTGTGGTTTCAGGATGTCAGTCGGTTCGGCCGAAAGCTTAGACCGGTTGTCCAGTTTATCCAGCAGCAGCAAAAGTTCCAACAAAATGCAGAGCTTTGAAGATATCCAGGACATCGATGAAAGGTTTTCACTAAGACGTAAGTGTTTAATACAATGAAACTTATTAATTATTTAGTGATAGTTTGCATCAAACGATAGGAAAAATCTTTACTGAATTAGACCCACATAAAAGCGAATTTGCATAGAATGTATCTTACCCAACCTACTTTCTAGGTTGCAAACGTAATTATTTAAAATGTAGCTGGTGTTTTATGCAAATTGATTGGAACGGATTGGAAAAGTACCTGTAAAAAATGTACTCTTGTAATGTGGTTAATTGCTTATTTAAATTTTTTACTTAACAGTCAAATGGAACAAAATGTTTGTTTTAAGGTGGTTTTAATGTTCGTTTTTTTTTATTTACCTGACTAACTAATCAAAATTTTATAGTAAACGAAACTAAGACACATGTTGTCCGTTTTTTTAATTCAATTAGGGCAAAAGTGCAAATTGAAGCTTAATAAAATTCCGCGTTAAAAATTTTCTAGTTCTTCCGAAGATATCCGCAAAATATAGCGAAATTCTGGAAATTACGTTTAATTTTTTCCTCTGTATTTAAGGAAACAACTGAATGACACTATTTTTCTACCACGTGTGACAATCGTAATACAATACAGGGTGTCTCACGACGAAAGACATCGACCGATGTAAGAAACATCATAGTAAAGTCAGCATGTTCATTCCAATTATAGTTATTTACCTAACAAGTGATGATAGCAAACCTCCTATAGGAGATGCACTATAAGAAGAAGACCTAACAAGTGCGGAAAGTGGTACTTTCCCGCACGAGACTGCAGTTGCCTCGGGCAAGCAGTCAAGAAAGAAAAGAGAAAAGACTTTTCCACACTCATTTTTTTTTCGCTAACATCTCATAAAAAAGTTGGTGAAAATGGGTATTTTCGATCTACACATATAAACTTAAAAATTGCAGGTTTATTATTCATTTATTGTAAATTAATCTTGCAATGCTGAAAAGTACCTTTACCACACTCGAGTAGGAAAAGAATATTTCTGTCTTGAAATAAACTACCTAATATAGACAGAAATCAAACACTATCCACCTGTTACGGTTTTCAAGTTATTGAAGTTTAAAAAATGACCTAACCTAATCTACTAGAATAAGATAGAGCAAAATGGCTAGCATGTTCTCATCTCAACTCTTTGAGATCTATTTAGTATGTTTCCATGCAATTGAAGGCGTTTTTAAAACGATGTCAAAATTGAAATTTGTTAGAGTTTTCATGCTAATTTTCAAATCGTTTTTCAATTCCGTTTTGAAACTAGATTGAGCTTTTGATAAAACGCAGAAACGATTGAGATGTGTCATTTGAGTTCCGATGCACTTCTTTCTTCATATTCGTCAAGAGTGTCCACCCCACAAACTGGATGATGGTCTGGCACTCAATATTTCATCAAGCATGGTAAAATAGTTACACTCTGAACGGACTTTTCCACTTTTACGCTTCACTTTATAATACATGCACTTCAAAGCTTTCCATTTATTTTTAATTTGTGAAACGTTCTTAGTAGTTACACCTTTCTTTACTAATTCCTCATAAACCAATTGGTAAATTTCTCCATTTTTATACCTCTTGGTATCAAAATACCGATTGATGTTTTATGTTTGGAAAATTTCCAGTAGAAGTTTTACTTCTTTGTCCAGCCAAACATTTCTGGTAGCCATGATAAGGTAAAATGTAAATATTGCTTACTTTATTAGTAACAACAATTAATGAAATTAGAAACAATTCAAATGATAAAATGAAAAATTTTTAGTTATGTTTTCTAATTTAAAGAAGTGAAAAATGACATTTACACGTTGACAATACACAATTGTGACGTATTTTCTCGATTTCAAAATCGTTTTCATTTTTAAGGTGTTTCCATGCTATTTCAATCCCGATACGATCCCAAAAATCGGCGAATCGACCTTGAAGTGAAGTAAGATTGAAACCGATTTGAAAACGGGGTTACAAGGCAAAATTCAAAACTTCAAACAAAAATTGCATGGAGACGTAGTAATTATTTGGTTACATTTTGATAGGGGCGAAAATTTAAAATATAATAAAACAAGTTGATTTTTATTTCTGGTAAAAGTGGAGGTGTCATAACATTGTCTTATATCGATGGATGTCTTTTGTCGTGGTACTCCCTCTATATTGAATTTGAGGTAACGTTTTGACTTTTGGCCACCATTATAAAATGTTATCTTTTTTATGGTTGTGCAACAACAAGTTGAAACTGTTAGTGTAAACTGAACCATACTCAAAACGGTCATGTGATGTTATAAATAATGTTTTAATAGAGAAGAAACAAATAGTAAATTAATAAAGTAAATAAATACATGTATTATATTATATATTTAGACACCTTGTAGCGACTTTATTTTCGCAGGTAGGGAAAAGCTGCTAATATAAAAGTTATAGGGCTTCTCCTAAATCAGCCGGAAATGTTATTCCAGAAAATAAAAGACCATAGCAAAGGTGAATAAGAAATACAAAGTTGTTAAATTTTTTATGAAAACCTTGTATATTTTCTGATTAATTGGCAGATCCTTTTCTTCTGATTCCAAAAATATATCATATGTTGACATTTAGTTTCGCCGTTTTCGAGTTAATGAAATATAAAAATTGTAATTTTATTGCTTTTTAAAATCACAATTGCTATGAATAACACTACGTAATAAAGTACGTAACATCGACATAAAGTGCTGTCTGTGGTTCCTTGGGTTCCAAATAGTCGGAAACGGCCATTGGGACCTACCAGAAAATTGGCATAAGCTCAGGGAAAAAGAAAAATCTGATTTTTTGAGTTCTTGCCAAAAATGTTTCTATATTTGAGCCGGGGAAGACATTTCCCGTGTTTTTGTCAAGATGAGGTTCTAGGATAGTCAGTCAGGAGACCTCAAAAGAAGCCAACCCAACATTTTGATTGGGTTAACTAACCCATAACCTACTTAAAGTAGGACAATTTAGGCCATTTTTTAGAATTTCTTACCGATTTTTTACACAGCTTTTTTTCCAGATTTTTTAAAGAACTTTTTTTATTAGGTTTGAGCAAAAGGGCGTAGGAAGGTCCATATAAAAGAGAACAAAATTGTTAGATAGAACTGCTAAAATATCAAAAATTATCGTAAATTTAAACCACAACAATTCTAAACTAAAAATATGCATTTTGATTTTCAATATTTTATTTTCAATAAAAAAAGAAAGAAATTGCCCCACAAGAAAACTGCCAATTTTCGATTTAATTCAAAAAAAGGACAAAAATAGCTTTTGGCAGTATTTTTAACCTCGGACATTAATATACCTATTGTCCGTAAATGTAATATTAGTGATTCTTTGTGGCAAATTTATTTTTTATTTATTTCTTATTTCTTCTTGATATGACCTAATAGTTATTAAAAATAGGCAACATCGAATTACGTTCGTAAAAGTGCATTTTTTTAGCAGAGCGAAATTTACGATAGTTTTTGATATTCTACCCAAGTCCATTGGTGTCGGGACATTTTTTTTTGCTTGCAAGTCCGGCCAAAAAATTAAAATTAAGTTACGAAAAAGCGCTTAAAATTGGTAAAAATTGGTCTAATTTAAGTAGGTTATGGGTTGGGTAACCCAATCCAAATGTTGGATTGGCTTCTATTGAGGTCTCCTGACTATCTTAAAACCTCACTTTCACAAAACACGGGACAAATTTCTTCTCTCGGCTAAAATACCGGATCTGGGCTGGAATATTGCAAATATCTCGAAAATTGCTGATCTAATTTTTCTCAAAGTTTGCGTATTGTTATAGTAAATAACAGCGCGTGAAGGTGCGAAATAATATTTCCAAGTATACAGGGTCAGTCACAAAGTATACCAACTTTCTTAATTCAAACCTAACACCCCATATATTACTTTAGATTTTAAGCGTACTCATAAAGACCAATTCAACGATATACGATTTTATAGCTTTATTTGAAGAAGTGATATAAAAAATGTTAAATTGTGATCAATTTTTCCTTTGTCCTAGTGTTAATCAAATTATCGTACTACATAAAATGGTGTTTTTGACTGAGAAAAAAAAAGTAGTAAAAGTAGTGAAACGTAGTACCTACTACTGAAATCGTTGAATTGGTCTTTATGAGTATACGGAAATTTATACAAAAATAGGATGACGCCAAAAAGCAGAAACACGTGTCTCCGGGTTATCATCCTTGTTCCTTTCTGCTTCACTTTTTTTGCGAAATTACTCAATAAACTTCTTCCTGTAGTTTACTTGTTTGTTTCACATTCAATTTGTATAAATTTCCCTATACTCTAAAATGTGAAGTTATATACGTTTGAATTAAGAAAGTTGGTATACTTTCTGACTGATTTTGTATACTTTCAAACCCCATTTCACCACGTGCGGTGTTATTTACTATAACAATCGAAACCTCGAGAAAAATCAGTAGTTTTTTACATATTTGGAATATTCCAGACATGACCCTGTATAAGTCAAATTTTGACAAAAACAAACAAAAATGCGAATTTTCTGATTTGCCTGAGCTTATGCCAATATTTTCAGAGCTGCCAATTTCCGACTATTTGGGACTCAAGAAAACACACTTTTTGTCGTTAAATAATATGTTTACCAACTGCCAAATTATCTCACTGCAGTCTGGTCAAAAATCAAACTTCTAAAAAAAAGAAGTGGCACAACTTTGTCAATAAAACGCGAAACTAAATTTGAGTCACGGATTGAGAAAGACTTATTTACGCCAAGAAGAACTTTATAAAAGTGCGTATCTGTTACCATTTTCTAGGTCAGAGACTTCTGCCAGAGTTAAAATTTTAAAGTAGGCAAGTGAAAAGCACAGCAGTCACGTACGCTTAAAAACTTCAGTTTTGAGTGTGAAATTTGATTTTTTTTTGAGATATAACCTATTACTTAAACTGTTCTCTTATACAGGACTTAGTAGAGTAATGTCAACACCACTAGTGGTAAAGAGACGATCATTAATGTATGCCGACGGAGGTTTTGTTTCGCCTATTGTTGCCAATGCCAAATACCCTTCGTCTGATTCGGATTTGTCGGACGAATACAAGAGTGTAACGTCCCAGCCAACCTCTAACGTAAGTATATTGTTAATTTTGTTTTTCTGTGTGTTTTTATAACATCCTACTACCAGCTATTGTCAGCTTGACGGATCAATTAATGTCAGATTATTTTGACGTTTTTATCAGTTTTGTAAATAAACATTGACAGTCGTGTTACATTTTTAAGAGGCGTTCGGATATGTTAAGCATTGTGGAATCTACTGTCCAAAGAATCAGCTTACACACAGTGTTATAAAGGTAAAAGCTTTAAAAAACGAACTAGCAAAGTCGCTCTGCTATCCAGTCTTTTTTTTAACGAAACGTAAATATACAGGTATGATAATTTCATAGAAAATCAACGGTATGGAAAGAAAATCAATGCAAACATCAATGCTCACGTCAAAAATAATTGAAAACTTTCTTTTTTTGTATTTAACACCAATCAAAATTCTAATTTTAAGCTAATGCTGTAGAAGTACAACACCAGCTTAATATATAATTTATTGTAGCCCGTGCCTTAAGTTATAACCTAAAACTAGAATCATTTTGACAATCAACATCACCTTTAATTACCGACATACGTTTTTTGCTGGTGATTGTGACAAAACAGTCAACTTTGACACCCTGTATCTTGAAAACCAAGCATTTGCGAACCCATGTTTATATGAAACTTTAGCAATTAAATATGCCAAGGAATTTCCCCCTTTCGTTTGTACATGATATTTAGGAACACCCTGTATAAACAAGAGTGGAATATCATAATCGATACATTTAAGTTGCAACGGGAAACGTTGGTTCGTTTTGGATTTTAATGATGAAAACATTTTTGTAACAGTCTAGCAAATTAAGGCTAAAGGTTCTCACCCACTTGTCCGTCAAGGCACGTTACGAACCGTACCGTAAAAAAGTAGAACAGGATCAAAACCATGCAAATAAATGGATCTCCGCTCACTAGTACGGAAAAACGGAGCCATATTAATATATGGGACCGTCCGTTGACGGACAGCAACGGCCCGGGCCGTAACGGGCTAATGGGCGACAAGCTTTATTCACCTGATGCAGAGGGTATGGTGAAGTATCAAGAGTTCTCAGATTATTTCAGTTTGGCTATTTCAATATGTAGGAATAATCGTGGACCGCTATGAATGAACAGTAATATTAAGGGTTACTTTAATTATATAGTTACGGTTCTCCCGTGGGTTTACACAAAGTCAATTTAACTCAACAATTAATACATTTATTTACACTTCAAAACACTCCGTACAATAATTAATTCAGCTACTAAAAACACTACTACAATTCCACAATTATTCCACTATTTAAACTTTACCGCGTTCCCAAATTCACTACTCCCGCCGTCTGAAACCGCTTCTTTTATATTCGCAAACCACGTTCTAGAATGACCGCAAAACGCTTCGCGATTTGCCTCGAACATTAAAGATTCTTCCAGGTGTGGCGCTTCCTAACTGTGGCCTACTTTAACACGCGCCCGGCCAGATATTGCGGCGCATCGGTTTCATCCCGAATCGAGTGCTCGTTCAGAAGTATCGAGCATAGTAGGCCCAAACCGTAACACTGCCCCCCTCTTAAAGCTGATCGTCCCGATCCGCTTCATCTAATCCCTGGTATTTCTTGAGTCTGTCCAGATGGACAATTTTCATCTTGCCTTTAGGGCTGCGTTGGACTCTGTACACGACGTCGTTTAACCTTTTTACCACATTGTAAGGTCCCTCCCAGTGTCGTTGCCATCTTTGACTAAATCCTTTGTTCCTCCTGGGTTGAAACATCCACACAGCATCACCTTCCTTATAATTGCCACCAGCTGGTCTGTGGTCCAGTGTCATCTTCATACGGTCGTTGTTTGGTTTCATCTTCTCTCTCTCAAGTTCCTGAATTGTGATGGATCCCTTCTGTAACGAACACTGGTCACACCGTTTACACCATTCCTCAACGTCCTTTCTGAAGTTAATCCAGTAAAAATCGATAGCCTAAACTCTTATTCTAGCCAAAGTCTGGTTTACTCCAAAGTGTCCTCCTCCGCGACTGTCATGTAGTTCTCGCAGCACATTCTCTTTGCAGGAATTGGGCACTATTGTTTGGTAAACAAAGCGTTTTCCGTCTGGACTTTCCCATTTGCGAGTAATTAAGTCATCTCGCAGTCGAAGCGAATTCCACTGCAACCAGTAACCCGTTACTGTTGGTCCATATCTGGAAATCTGTTGCCAATCCGGTTTCAAATCCTTCTCCAACCATCTTCTGATTACTTTCAAATCAGAGTCTGAGCGCTGTCCTTTTATTATGTCTTCCTTAGAAACGCTGCTCTTCATTCTTTTTGTAGCCTCTTTATCTGTCACCTTCGCGATTTGACCAATCCTCCAACCATTATGAATTTGTCCTTTCCGGTACCTTAAGTCACTATCAAAAGCTTGACGATCTTCTACATATCGCGGTAAATGTCTTTCCGGATTCTTTATTTTCTGCTCCTGGTTACGCCAGTTCTGCGGGGTCGGTAAACGAGACTGCTGTCTGCAATTCCAGCGGTAATGTCCTTTACGTCCACAATTATAACACGTAATGTTTCTTTTAGCAGAGGAGTTCCGGTGGTTTGTTCTGATGTCCTGATTTCGTCGGCACTGTGGGTTTGGAGAACAAGACCGCTGTCTGCAATTCCTTCTATAGTGTCCTTTGCGTCCACATCAATAACATTCCACTCTAGTGATCGGACGTGATCGTTCTAACTGTGTGGACTGACCATTTCCTAATGCTGCCATTTGTTGCACTAATTGGCCGAACATTGATTTAATTTCATCTATTAATGTAGCAACATGATCGGCTGGCGGTACTCTCTCCTCTTGAATAGTCTCTGGCTTCAAGTCATTGCACGCAGCTTCAACTTCCAGCGCTCGAACCAGTAATTCGCTGCTGTTACACCCTTTGAATATCTTCAGCATTTTCTTAACCTCCGGATCTCGAATCCCATCTACAAAATACTGTGCCACAAGTTCTTCTTGGATTTCATCCGGGACGGCTGGGTAAGCCAGATGCACAAGGCGACGAATTTCGGCGTCAAACTCTTGTAGATTTTCACCAGTTTTCTGCTGCCTTGCCTTTAATTGCGTTCGATACACTCCTTTCCTATGCTGATCCCCATAACGTCGTTCTAATGCAGCTACTAATGCTTCATAGTTGCTTCGTTGGGCGATAGGCAGAGTCTGTAACAGCTCCAATGCAGGTCCTCGTAATGCCACTTTTAGTGCTACAGCCATTTCCTCGTTACTCCATCCATTTGCATTTGCAGCGGCCTCAAATTGGAGTTGGTACGTTGCCCATGAAGTTTGACCGTCGTATGTGGGAGGCTTGATCTTGTTGAGCCCGTTTCGGGTGATCACTGTAAAGCTGACTCCTCTGCTGTCAATTTTCCGCTCTAAGTCGCGTAGCTTTATCTCGACATCATTCTGAATTTTATTAATGTCCTCCCGAACATCATTCTGAATTTTATTGAGACTATGGGTTACATACTCTTGGATTTCTGTCTTGGTACCCGCTAGAACGTTCAATATTTCTACGTTACGCTTTTCTTGCCGCTCTCTGTCTTCTTCTTTGTCTTGTTGTCGAATTCTTTCTTCTTGCTGTCGAATCCTTTCTTGTTCTTCCTTGTCTTGTTGTCGAATCCTTTCTTGTTCTTCTTTGTTTTGTTTAAGCATTGCCATAATAGCTGCAAGTTGGGCCTCCATGTTTGCACTTTGACGTCTTGTTATTGGTATAAAATAAATTTAACACACCACTGTTCCGAAAATCTCTAGTCCGGTTCTGAACACAAGTCTCTAACCCGAAGTTTAGTTCCAATTCACGTCGCACTAAAAGTCTGATCGCACTTCTGACACCAATTGTTACGGTTTTCCCGTGGGTTTACACAAAGTCAATTTAACTCAAAAATTAATAAATTTATTTACACTTCAAAACACTCCGTACAATAATTAATTCAGCTACTAAAAACACTACTACAATTCCACAATTATTCCACTATTTAAACTTAATACAGAATATTGTTATTATATATTAAGTTGTTAGGTTAGAATAATTATAAGTAGGGAATTGTAGTTTTTTTAACAAAACTGATGTATTTGAGAGTTTAGGATGACATAACGAATTTTTTAGGTTTCTCTGGAATCTTGGACTTCTCCCAAAAATACAACACCAACGGTGAACAATGACCTGACAAAAACCAAACCCACTCAACGCGCTGTTTACACCATGCCCAGCGTTAAACCAGCTTTGCATATGCCGAACAGTACTCCACCGGCTACTTTTAATAACACAAAAACGCTGAAAAATACCGCAAATACGGCGACCGGTCTAGCTGGGTCGAACCAAAATTTGCATAAGTTTGCGGGAAAAATGGAGCCGCCTCCATCCACGTACAGCAATTTGAAAACGATGAGCACCAAACTGAAAGGATCGTATACCAGCTTGAGGCCGATTAGCGCTAATTTACCGGTGGCGCCCCCACTTTTAAATGGTACGCACACTGTCACTAGGCCGGGAAAGAATGCAGATTCCAATACTGTCAAGACTGTGGTCAAGTCCCCGGTAAGTTTTTTTTCCTTACTGTTGTTACTTGCTAAAGTATGGTTGAAATTTTACCTTTTGAGAATTACATCTTTTTACATCTTTTTTTCTCGCATATCAAACATACAGTTCTCGCGGAGTGAGTTTACCCGTGCGTCACGAAGGCTACGTCATTTATAATCATATGAATCAAATCAAGTTTTCGTCAACAAACCTGTTGTGTTCATATTATAGAAAAGGGCGTGTCTAAAGCTTCGTCACGTTTAAAATTTTGCGTGTATTGTCAGTCAGAAAGTAGAGATCTTTGGCTGCAAATTTGCACTAAAACAACCTTATACCAAAGCAAATCAAAAATATCTTGACCGAAATAACATTTTTTATTTATGAGAAGTCTCCGTTTGAATCATAGAATTCCGTCTAAATTTGAAACCTAATTTATTTACCAAAATTCGCAGAGATGTATCACCAATATGTAGTATTTCTTTAACTTTAAGCTCTTGATTTAGGTTCTGGATGGTTACATGTTTCTCTAAAATAAATACAACAAATTAAAAATTCAATAAGACATTCTGAGTGATGCTGTAGTATCTCATCTCATTTTCAGGTTGCAATCCACTTATTTTATTTTAAACTCGCTGGAAAACATTTTAGACGCTTATTTTATTTTTCTATGACTTTATTATTAATATGTTTCAAGAAATTGTTATGAAAAATCTATAATGCAACCCAAAAATCTCAGTCTTTGGAAACAATGAAATGTTAATAGATGTTTCTTACAAAAGTAGATATATTTTACTATTATTAACATACTATCGTTGTACATATCATATAATGTATTTCGAACATCCATTTTAATGCTTTCAGATAAATCAGTGGTCTTGGCCCGTCGATAACATCTCGATTTACGTTTTCTAGGTGAGAAAATCATAAGATTACTTGCTTGTTTTTTCCGAATCGAATAAACAGTTTTGCGGGAAATTTTCAAAGCAGCTACAACCTTCTAGTATCAAAAAAAATACATCAGTAAGAATATGTAAGGTCTTAAAATTTCTTATTTTCTTCCTGAACAGATGATAAAGCTTCTAAAGGTCCACCATTGGTTTTTTTCCAAAAAATTCACAAATGTTAAAAATTAACTGCTGGGCTTGTCTGTGGAGAATTTTTCCAGGCATTTTCTAAGAAAATACTATAATAGTAAGTAATTCCGAATTTAGGAAAAACCAAATGGCTAAATAAAAACCATAATAGACACTCCCACTTTTTTTTCAAAACAGGTTAGTAATTGTGCCAATTTTGGTTAGATCGTGACAGCCGACATAAAAAAATAAAAATATTAATAATAATATTATGAGAGTACTTACAGAATGTTAAAAGCGTAGAAACAATAGCTCTTAAAAGAACTGTGGTGGTGTGGTAAATAGAAAACTTTATAAATGATTAACAACACAAAGAAACGGAAAAGAATTAATAGTAAACAAATCAAATAAATTTCGATGGTTGTCAAACTCACAATGACTGAAATAGAAGCGCTAATCAGTAAATGTTTTTTTTGGAAGACATTCACTTAGATGTTTACTCTTTCTGAAAGTGAACAATAGACAAGGATGAAGTCAATAATGCATGTCTACTTTTAAATCACAGGGGGATGACGCACGGGTAAACTCAGTCCGCGAGAACAGTATGTTCATCATCCTGTGTAATTTAAAACGTTGTCATTTACTGTCGCTTTGATTTAAATAAATCAAATCAAAATTTAAATAAATCAAATTTTAAATAAGTTATAAAAACGCCGTGCTACAATGAGCAAGCTAATCCTAAATTTGCTGTTTTTTTTACGAGCACGGAAAGAAACATTTTAAGATGAAATACCGATTGATTACTCCAATGTGTATGCTAGAGCATCGACGGGCTTTAAAAATGAGTACTGCTATCCTATGCCGCATAAAAACGGCTGGAACTTAAGCTGACGACTTCTATTAAACCAACATTTCGAAGAAAATGTCGGTCATAAAAACCAAAATAACTACATTTATAACACAATGAGAGATTAAAAATAAAATAATGTAGTCTCTTAATCAGAATTATTATGTAGGATTGGAAATGTTGCAAAAAGAATTATTGTACAAAGTTGGAGAACATTTAAAAACTTTCAGGGCCATTTCTGCCTTGCAACTATGATGTAAACTATTGGTTTTAAATGGAAGTTAGGTATAGGAAGAGTATACATAGAATTGTTCTAAATTTAATGTTCTTTTGGCAGTTTTTCTATCTATCTGACTGAAAGGTAAATATTGACCACCCTGTAGGTTTTTTCATTTTTAGTCTTTGAACTTTTCAACCATGTGGTATTGTCTAACTGAGAACAAAAGGTCACATAAGCAAACCTTTCAAAACTCGGAAATTTAATTAATGTTTAGATTACCGTTTTGCTGACAAATTTACCATTTTTATGAAATATCTAAAAACGGTGCAAGATAGGTATAGGAAAGTATTAACATTAATTACTAGCTTTCTTTCGCGGAATTCAAAAATGAGAGTAGAAACAGGGTGTTCCATTTGAAAATCAAAAGTTGTTGTTCTTTCCGGGTGATCTGGCAACACCGCAAAGTTCAAAATATTTTAGAAAGTAAATTTACTAGTTATAATTGACTAAAAACAGGACAAAATTTAATAAAATATTGTATAGTTAGTTAGTTAGTTAGTTAGGCAATATATATTTCATATTTGTTACATAAAGAGATAACAAAAAGAAACTTCGTCAATAGGCCCATAACAGGCCACATACAAGATGTTTTACGTGTTTGTACAAAATGTTACACTAGCTATATATACATTGTTAAAATCATATTAATAATAAAAAAAAGTTCTAAAGTTAACTATAGGTATTTTTACATATTCATGTAGTCATCCAGAGTATATGGCTCTAGGTTAATAAGCAATTTTTTATTTTTTTTTTTAAATACTGATATGCTTTTTTGTTGACTAACTTGTCGAGGTAACTTGTTAAACAATTTTACGCACATATATTCTGGACTTTTTTCGCTCAGGTTCAGTTATCTGAATAATTTATCTGACTCCGGTAGTTTTTCAGCCTCCTTTGGTACACTGGGCAGTTAATGTCACGTGCTGAATGTTGGCTTTCTTCTGCTTTGTATTTCATTTTAATACAGTTAATGCATTTTAATCGTATTGACTGGCAATCACTGCCTGAATGCTCGTATTCTCCGCATTTATGGCAACACAGCCTTTCCTTGCAGTATTTTCCAACATGTCCAAAACCGCAACATTTGAAACATAAGGCTAGGTTAACATGTTCTTGGACGTACACTTTCATCATATCAAAATTGACGGTTTCGGCTTTTAAAAACCACTTAGCTATTGCTGGTTGAGCTTGTAGAATCCAATTTTCTTTGGTGAGATTACGACACTGTTTTTTAGCTATTACTTTGATTTCCATCTTTAGGTTTGAAATATTCAGATCGGTTTCGATGGTGTCGTTCATTCTGATCAATTCTTCAATAAATTCGGTTTCTGAGTAGCCCTTTAGAATGCCAGTTATCATAAACATTGGATTTATTATCCCACTTTCTTTAATTTTTATGTTGTCCTTCTTTTCCAGTGTGTTTTTTAATATCTTTTGTTGCGCTTCGTTCCGGCTTTCAAAAACTATTGCCCCATCTTTCAAGTGCTTCATATTTTTGAATCCTTCTTCTATCCCAGATCTTTCAATTTCTTTTTTAAGTTGACACATTGCTTCTCTTGGGTCTGAGACATCATTGATTTTAACGAGTGTTTCTAATTTCTTTGAACTTTAGGTGTTGTCCATGTTTGTTTTTGAAGGATTAATCTCTTGTACTACAGCTGCGTATGTTTTTTCTTTTGGTACAATGGATTCTTGATTACTAGCTTTCAATAGGGGGTGTGTATTTGAGTCATTTTTTTATCTTCAAGGTTGCCAATTCTAATTCATGTGCAATGGACATTTTTTCTTGCTCTAGTTGTCCCATTTTTACGGTGATAAGAGTCAAGTTCTTGTAAATAACAGTAGTTGATTTTCTTAACCTTTCTTGATTGTACCTAATTATAGCTGGACTGCCATTTACTTCTTCACTTGTGTAAAATTCTGCCATTCTTAGAATGCTGCCTATTTGTAGTTCTTTTTGTTTTTCTGATGTTTGTATTGTTTGTTGAACGGAGGTCCTCTTTAAAATTGGTGCTTCCGCGTCTGACATGAGTCTTATTTCATCACATGTCATTTTGTAACAGTTTTCCTCTTCAGGTGACATAACGTTACGTGTTCGCTTGCCGGAGTTATCCGGGGACTTAAATACGTAGGCGGTAACGGTCGAATTGTCTTTTAACTTATTGAGGATCTCCGGTATTTGTCTGCTATTAGTATTATCTTCGATATTGGAAGCGATACCAAAGTTATCTTTATATTGGAAGGTTTGTTTAGTTGACTGTGTCCTTATCAGCTCCGCTGCTGTTTTTTCCTCGTACCCGTGAATAATTTTATTTTTTTCTAATTTGGGCACAATAACATTTTCACAAACTGTGAATCAAAACACCATGTAACCATAAAACAATCAATGAAAAATTTCAACTATCAGTACATATGGGCGAGATGTACCGTTGTAACCACTGTTATACAAGGCGCTATGAAAGTGAATATTTGTGTTCCAAATACTTTCACTTTAAAAGATGGTTTTTACCGCTTTTTGGTCAAAATTAGAAAAAATTATGTGTGCAACACGTTTCGAAAATGTCTTTTGTGTAACTCATTTAAATTGTAGGACCTCGCTGCGCTCGACCTACAAACATTCATTCGTTACACAAAATCGATCTTGGATTTGGTAGGAGTTTTTCAGTTTTGTAATTTTTTTTATTTTTAGTTTCTTGTTGAACCCTAAAGTGCGTGGAATGTTCTTAAAATTAGTCATATCAAACCTCATGACAAATAAATTATTTTTTCCAACAAGTCGTACGACCCGGTTGAATCGTATGGTAGTTTGACTGGAGAAAAATTTATCGTACGACGGCGTTTGATATACGACAAATCGGACTCAATTCGACATAAACTTAAAAAAAAGAACTTAAAACCCTCGCAAATATGGAGACTAATACATTTTGGACTGAATTTATTGATCTCTATCATGAGCAGGTTTGTTTGTGGGATGTGAAATCCAATCAATATGCCAATAAACATAAACTTTTTCCTTTCTTTTCTTTTTCCTAACTTTTCTTTCCTCATGAACAAAAGCGACCACTATTGCTGCTGTATTTGTTGTTCACAACGAACGCGGCATGATGCTCTGTGTGCTACAGAAATTTAAAACGTACTGCAAATCTTTAAGACCGATTGATGCTCAGATCGTTTGTGTTTGTGGCCAAAATCATGTGCAACTTGTCGCATCAATGGGCCTGTCCCACAATTTTTTTTTATTTCATAACTACAAAGACGGATTGAAAATATTATACCCGTATTTTTTTGTTTTCAAAAATATTAAGTCTAAATAGAAAAAAAATGATGATAAAAACTACATTAATCTCATGTTTAAAACGCCCGCCGCCGGTGACGTACTACACTATCAACCAATCAGCGACAAGAAGTGAAACAGTTGGCGTGCAACAGCCAATAAAATCGCCCAGAATTACGTCACATGCGCGCCAAAACAGATCTTTTAAATTTAATGGACAAATTCAAACTAATGTAGGAACATTTACGACCATAATTTTTTCTTCAAGAATATGAAAAATTAGTTTTTTGATCTTATTCTTTCGATTCCAGTCATTAAAACAAAAATTTATGATATGTGGGATAGGCCCATTGTATGTTCAATCTATCGTACAACTAATTGTATAATGTATGGGCCGTTTTAAAGTTATGTTTTTTTATAGACTGCCACACACATCCGACCTTCTTCAAAACCAGACCAACCGAGAGCTAGTGGACTACCCAGACCCACCGGGATACCTAGACCAACGTCAAGGATACCAGGTCCCCGTAGTGGACGGTAACGCAATTTGTTTTTTTTTTCCCCATTGCATTGTGCTCAACTATTCCCGTTCAGTCGTTGTCTCTTATGTTGAACAGTGTAATCTGTATAAAGAAAAACGAGGTTTACTGCTCCCAAGAGTATTTAAGACTGTAATTTTATTCAGTTAAACCCTTTAACCAAATTGCCGAGCTAAACCAGGTATTTCACTCTGCTTTTAAGAGGTCTGAAGTTGATCAAAAAAAATATTTATTGTGTTTACAGATTTAAAACAAAAATTTCAATCAGTCATATTGTCATAAAAAACACATCTGAATTATTGTTGTACGTTTAGCATTGCCACATCTACATGAAATCAGTGACCACAACAGATTTTTGTTTTTTGCTACTGAGTCTGTAAGAACAAAAATAATTTGTTGTCTAGACTAATTGGTAAAATCTAAAAATAACATTATAGTTACTAGGATTGACGAACATACGGCGTTGTTGTTGATTTAGTGTAGATGTGGCAACACATACAGTGTGACCCATTTAGAATGGAAACACCCCTATAAAATTTTAGGTTATTAACCGATTTCAATGATTTTTTTTTGAAATAATTGGGAATGAAATGTCTATTACGGGAGAAAATTTTAAATATTTATTTCAGTTTTCAGGTCATATTACGATACTTTTTCTTGATAGAAAATGGAGAATTTTTATTAGCGACCGATTTAGAATTACTACGCCACTGGATCTACAGTGCTTTCAAATAGCTGTGACCAAAATTTAAAAAAAATTTTATTTATTTTTGTAATTTTTTTTAAATTTGTTTTTTTTTTTTTAATTAAATTAATCAACTAATAATTAATAATAAACAAGTAAATAATAACACCATTTCTATGACAACAGTGTGTGATGCAGGGTGTTCTTTTGTGACCGTTAGCTTAGAGGATTTTTGAATTTTAATTTGTCATAACTTTGTTATTAATGAATGGATTTTTATTAAATTTTGGTCACAGCTATTTGAAAGCACTATAGATCCAGTGGCGTAGTAAGTTTTACAATTAAAAAATCGCTAATAAAAATTCTCCATTTTCTATCAAGAAAAAGTATCGTAATATGACCTGAAAACTGAAATAAATATTTAAAATTTTCTCCCGTAATAGACATTTCATTCCTAATTATTTCAAAAAAAAAATCATTGAAATCGGTTAATAACCTAAAATTTTATAGGGGTGTTTCCATTCTAAATGGGTCACTGTATAAATAAAAATGTTTTGTAGATGTGTTTTTATATCCGTTTGGTTAAATCTAGATTTTGTTTCAAACCTGTAATCCTTCTTAGTTTTCTATATACTGCCGACCTCGCCTGTCTTAATTATTGATCACTCTCAATCAAAAAAGTTATACAATTTACTATCAAATTACTGGAAAATGTTATTAATAAAATAAAAATATATGACAAAGGTTGAAAAAAAAACATATTATAGTTATTTACATTACTAGTGTGGTATGAGCATTTTTATAGTCACTTTTTTTTTATTATCACATTTTCAATATCACAGCTAATATACAGGGTAATTCAAATTCGACTCTCACCATTGGGATCTCAGAAACCATAAGAGATACGAGAAAGTTTAAATTGCGCAATTTAAAGCTCAACCAAATGTCGTTTTAAAAATTTTGATTTTCCGAGTGCTTCCGAAGATATCCGAAAAAAACTGAAAATTTGATTTTTTGTTTTTATTTATTTCTAACCTTATTTGAAGAGATATCCCAAAACTAAAAACATCTTTTTATTGCCATTTTTCCCCAGCTATTCGATGATGGATTCAAATTTGCCACACAACGTTTCGTTTTTTGGCAGTCATCATTAACTTTCTTTTTTCGTATGGGCGCCATATTGGATTTTTAGCCCACCAAATAGTATGTTTTATTCTGATTTTAGTGATGTATAATAACATGCATGTCTACTTATTTTTTGAAGGACAAACCAATTTTTGTCCGCCCAGATATCAGTTTTTTTTTTGTTTTAAAACGTAATAACTCAATTATCTTGTAGACGAAGTTTCAAATCAAAATTTTATAAGAAATTATTTATTTTCCGAATTGAACAAGGAATTTAAAAAAAGTGCCATTTTTGAAAAATGTCTAGTGACGTAGAAAATAAGGCGGTACAATTAAAACCATTTTTCTGTACAGCAGCTGCAACTAGACAATTTTGACAAGCGTCTTTAACATCACATAATGAGTATTAATGTCATAAGTGCTTGTTCCAAATATGTGTGTGTGCCAAACTCTGTCTTCTGAGTAATGAAAGTATTACAAGATGTTCTCAAACGGTTTTCGTAGGTCAGAAACACCAAAATCGCTATAGTGGATTCTGATTTTTTAAAAAGTCAGAATCCACTATAGCCTTCCTTATGTTTCTTTTTCCTCTTCTTCTTCCACGTTTTTATTTTTATTTTTCTTCTTTGTCTTCTTTTTCTTTGTTTTCTATTTTTCTTTCATCTTCTTTGTTATTTTCTATATTTTTATGTCATATCATTTGTCTTTCCCTTTTTTTCTTTTTCGTCTTCTTTTTTCGTTCTTATTCTTCTCCTTTTCAATATTTGTTTTGTCTTTTTTTTTTGTATTACTCGTTTTCATTTTCTCCTTTGTCTACTTTGTATGTTTTTTTCCTTAGTATTTTTTTTTTATGTCTTTTTGTATATTCTTATTCTTTTTTGTCTTTTTACTCCCGTTCTCATTTTACTAATTTTCAATCTCTGTTTTGTATTGTTTTTCTTCTTGTCTTTTCCTTCTTCTTTTTTCTCCTAATTTTCTATTTTTTTTTCTCCTTTTTTTAAATTTTTCCAATTAACTAGGAGTTACACTTGGTGGAATTTCTTGGTTTTTTCAAAAGCACTGTTTTGTGCTTTAATAGTGTTTTTTTCAAATATCTCTCTTGGATGACCCTTTAGAGAAACACCAAAATGGCTATAGTGGATTCTGATTTTTTTAAAAAGTCACCAGTAGTTTGAAAACTGTTTTCAGTTGCTTAGATAAGAGGTAACGCGATACCCAATATCGTCTGTAAATACCAGGGTTTCTCAATAAGATGTTGCAGTATTACGTTCAGAAACTCAAAAAGCAAACAGAAAATGGTCTGAATCAAAACAGAATTGCGTGTACTAATGACCAAATAATAACCAAACCCTATGCAACATATAGTATTCTAATTTGATTAATAATGTAATGTTTATAGCTGTAAAAAGGCTATTCTTAACGATTTTTCAATAATATCTCGTGTTACAAAAGAGATAGAGTACTGCAGTTTTCACACAACGATAGATAATCTGATTGCTTAATGGAATAAGTAATTGGAAGCTATACCATTGAATTTGATTTTTTCGAGATATCTAAGATGAAAGTGCAATTTTTATAAAAACGCCCTCTATCAGAAAGACCGAAAATTAAATGGAATATTTTTTTGGGACTCCCTACAGGACAGAAAATGCTCTTTAAAATGCCGCAAAAGCAAAGTCTCTACGATTAGCCGTTTTCGAGATATTTCATTAAACTTTGGACTACTCCCACCACTTTATTTGAAGAGATAGAAAAAAAAGTTAAATAGGAAAATCCTTCGTAGAGAATAGGGGATTACTTTTATGATATTTTTACTATACATTTAAATTTTCAGAGTGTTTAGACATTTTTTATTTTAGTGGTATCAAAACGCCTCCTAGCGGTGGATTTAGATAGCTGAAAATTATTTCCAGCATTTTCTCTTGGCTACGTTTACTAATAAAAACATTTTTTCGTAGCCATATTATGTACAGGGTGGTCCAGTTTTAAGTGTCAATAATTCACCATTTGATAGCTAATCAAAAAATAAGTTGACTTGCATTATGTCATTTTTCTGAAAAACGTTTCCTAAGGAAGATACAGTCCTCCAAATTTCAATTTAAAAAATCATTTTATAGTTTAAAACTGAACATTCAAGACTTGTGAAAGTCCAAATTTGTACTGAATAGTCTAAAAACTTGCTTTTTACTAATAGGAATGGTCTTATGATTCGCTTTTTCAGACTGCCATCCTGGTTGAGTGTCTGAAACTGGCATTCAAGAACTAAAAAAAGTCCGGAAATCAAGACAAAGATTGTATTGTGCATGAAACTCATTTTTTAATACTAAAAATAATATAAAAGTTGCCTTTTAATGCTAGAACTGACTTTACTAGGACTAAAGAGAGTCCAAAAGTATATTTTCAAGACTTTAATTGGTGTACAACTCAATTTTCTGGACTGGACAACAAGTCTAGAAGTAAATTAAATTTTCGGACATTTTATTTCTAAAAATTAGTTCTCAAGACTATTATTGTAGCATTTGGTACCAAAATTTTTTACTTTTATTACTGAAGAAACTTGACTTTTGGAAATAGTCTTAAACTCGATTTTTCAGTCTTAAAAAGCACTAAAAACAGTCTGAATTTCTTAGAGATGCTACAATTTATTGCACCTATGAGTGTAGAACTCAATTTAATAGTGAAGAAGCTTGAAATAACATTTTCAACACTATGGTCAGTGGACACACTGGCTTTTAGGCCTGATAAGTCAAAAACTTTGTAAAGATAGTCTTGAAACTCGATTTGAGGCACTGAAAACAGCCTTAAAACACCAAAAACAGTCTAGTTTAGTAAGAAATACCCGAATTTTTAGCACTGAGGTGTCTAGAAGTCGATTTAATAGTGACAAAGCTTCGAATGCCATTTTAAGTCTATGAAGAATGTAAAAATTGTTTTTTAAGTTTGCTATGTCAATAACTTGGTGAAGATAGTCTTGAAACTCGATTTTCCAAGCTGAAAGCAGTTTTGAAGCACTAAAAATAGTCCAGGATTCGAAGAAAATGAAAAGCAAAGTAAAAAGCACCAAAAGTTAGTTTTCAAGACAATTTTTATGAATCTAATGTCAATGTCCTGCATCTAAGACTATTTTCAAGACTAAAATATTGAAATTTGTCTTCAAATTATGAAAACTTACTTCAAACGCAAATTTTAAGCTTCTGATGTCACTTTTCATTAGTTCAGTCACATTTTGGGGTTCAAGTCAATTTTTAAGGTTTAAATGTATGAATTTGTAGTAACAAATTCTTGAAAAAGTAGTTTTTATGTCTACGAGTCAATTTTTAGTATTAAAGTCTCTCGATTTGCATGAAAACTGGTTACAAACACAATTTTTAAGCTTCTGAAATTTTTATCTTTTCTAATTCAATTTTCAAAACTAAAGTCTTTTAGTTTGTCTGGAAACTATGAAAACTGGCTACAATAATATTTTTTAAGCTTCTTAAGTGAATTTTCCGTTTCCAAGACAATTTTTAAGTTGGGTTGGGTTAGTTTTAGGTCTTTGACCGTAATAACGTGTAATAAAGTGCTTGTTCCAAATTTGATCAATATTGCTCCAACGGTCTGACAGTTATGACAAAAAAACGATTTTTTAAACAGAAATTTGAAGGACTGTATTTTTCTTCAGAAGCACTTTTCAGGAAAATGACATAATGAATGTCAACTTATTTTTTAATTGGCTATAGATTGGTGAATTATTGACATTTAAAACTAGACCACCCTGTATATTGAAATGCCAATAATGCGAAAACGGTTCGGTTTCTTTCAGGTTGAATTTTGGATTAAACATTTTTTAAAAAACATTTTGCATCCTTATCGTTTTTGCGAAAAATTTTGTCGTACAGGTTTAATATTCTTTTGGCTATTTACTTTAAGCTTGAATTCGTAATATTTTAGCTTAAGTTTTATTCTGTTTTCCTTAGTTTCTTCATAATTTTTACTTTACATATTATTTATGCTTAAATTTTTCACGATTTTTAATTTAAAATAATTCGAAAAAGGCTTCGTATAACGTAACGTAACAAACGTCAACGTGTTATATATTTTTGGAGTTAGTCGAAAAAGATCTGCTAGGACTTCTAAAAACATCAACTTTCAAATATTTATTTTAATTTTGTCATAATTTTTTATTTTATTCTTATAACGTTTTCCGGTGATTTACGAGTAGTATACTTTTTACACGTTTTTTCTGACCCGTAATAATAACGTTAAATATACGGGGTGTTTACACTATTTTTTGCTACCATTACCCTAATTTAACAATTATTGCTTATTTCTAATCCAAGACATATCATTTATGGCTGCAATATCGGGTTGGGTACTGATCAATACTACTATTTACGAGTTTTTTTTATTAATTAATTATTTGTAATCGTAGAATAAAACTGAAAGAGAATAGATCTGTAACCATAATAGTGCCTTAATTTGCTCACAAAACTATAACGTAATTGTATCTATGTAGAGAGTGTGTAACTATATTGTGAACATTTTTGTTATTGATTGATAATTATTGGTTAGTCGACGAGTGCAAGAACCTTCGCCGAATTATTTTTCTATATTAAATTATTACAGTTTAGTGTGAGATCGTATGGAGGTTATTTTTTTAACCAAAAAGTGAATAAAAATGTGTTTATTATCAGTTTTAATTGTTTTGTTTTATTTAGCTTGAACTCAATCATTTTAAATACAGCTTACTGAGCAATAGATGACGGAAGAGCGAGCCCAGATTACCACCTCCCCGGACTAGAGATGGTAAATTTTTAGGCATCTATTTTTAGAGAAATGCCACGAGAATTTAAAGAATTTTGTGAGAATTTCAAGAAAATTATGAAGAAAATGCTAATAAGTTTACAGCAAGCCTTTGAAACAAATTTATTTCTCCAATAGGTGTTTGTGAAACAAATTTCTTTGAGCGAAGAAATAAGATATACAGGGTGATTCCTGAAGTCCAGATAAAATATTAGTTTTTTTTAATACAACCCCCTATTTTTTAAACATTTTTAGATTCTCAATGAAATTCTCATTAAAATGAAATAAATTATAAATGTTTTATTTTTATACGTCACGTACAACAACAATTTAAAATGTTTATTCTTACTTAATTGATATGTCAAAGACAATGATAATGATTTTTAACTTAAGATAACAAAAAACGAAAAAAAAAACAAGATAAATTTAAATAACATAATAAATCGCAGACTGTCAAAATTAGGTGCTTCATAGTTGAGTATCTCGCTATCATAAAAAAAAAAAGTTGCAAAGTGTAAACAAATATGAGTCTTCTACCTTTAGAAACAATGACGATACAGTCAATTTTCCATCATAGTAAAAACTGTAATTTTTATGAAAAAAATTTAACATTAGAAAAATCATGGAGAATCTAAATAAATATGGGGGGATCTATTTAAAAAAACTAATATTTTATCAGCTACGCTTTATTCTACAATAATGAATTTATATTTTGAACTTTATAAGGCATGTGATTTATTAATTTTAATGAAGAAAGTCATATATTTTTTCTGAGAATTTACCCAAAGAGAAATTCAGTTTTCAGAGAATGGTTGTAGATGAAAGTTCTTGATAGTTTGTCGTTTTCATTAAATTATTTGTGGAGAAAATTATCTAGGACCATCTCTATCCCTGACTGTTGGTCGACATTCATCTACTCAAGACCATATCGGTACTGTCGCTATTTACACTAAAAATTATCACACTATTCGCTCAGTTCTCAAAAGGCTTTGTTTATGAGTGTGTGAGTGAGTATTTTCTTATAAATTGAGACGACTGCCTCAAAGAGTGGGGTAGAATAAAATGAAAGACATTGTAGTAAAACCGCACATTCTATACCACTCATACTAGGTACTAGGTGAAGTGAAAAGTAACTTTCCAGAAAATATTGTTTATAAAATACAGAATTTTTTTTTTGCGATTTAATTTGATATCCAATCTTAGATATCCTATGGCAACCCGAAGAAAAAAAAGAAACGAGTAATGTGTCTATAGCAAAAATTTGACAAATTTTATTTTCTGTGTGAAAATTAAGTATTTATGTATTTATTACATTTTGCAAAAATGAATTCAGATTGTGAAGAAAACGGGATATTTCCGTATACAACGAACGGCAGAAGTGAGTGCAGATTTTTACCAGTGAAATCCAGGTTGAGAATGAACAAGAATATAGTTTTACCGAATGGCGGACTCAGAAACGAATCAAAATGAGTGACGATATTCTTTTAGTATATTTTTCTGAAAAAGCCAACGCTATGAAATCCTCCACTTTATGGAGTCGATTCTTGGCAATAAAACAAAATGCTCACCATCAATATCGCAAAAACGATTGCTTTTTTTTAGGATATATACCAAAGAAATCCAAGATTCTTACAGCAGAACAAGTAACCAAATTTTTAAATCTTTGAATGATGTGGAAGATAATGGGCGTTTCCTTGTCGTGTTCTTACGAGATGGAAAAACTATCAAGAAGTTTTACCATTACCAATGAAAATTGCAAATTCGATCCCTGGATATTATGTAATTAATAGGTTCAATATTTTTTTCGGCAAATGTGAACTACTATTTTACTTCTTCTTTTTCTGGTGCCGTATCAGGTCCTCCTGATGTTGGCAATCACAACGGCGAGTTGTGCATTACTCGTCCAGAAATGGATTTTCCGTTCTGTCTTCGGAAAAATCCTCATTTCTGTACGAGTCTAAAGAGTTGTTCTGCGCTTCGAATTCCGGTCCATTCTCTAAGATTCCTTAACCACGAAGCTTGACTTCTACCGACTCCTCTACGGCCTTTTATCTGGCCCTTCATTATAAGTTGAAGGATACGGTATCGATCACCCCTGAGTATGTGACCCAGATAGGACAGCTTTCGGCATTTCACTGTTATTAGTAGTTCGCGGACGGCGCTTGCTCTATTTTAAACCGCTTCATTTGTCTGCATGGCTACTCATGGGATTCGCAGCATACGTCTATGTAGCCACATTTCAAATGCTTCAAGACGATTAATGGTTGCTGCTTTTAAGGTCCAAATCTCTGCCCCATACAACAGTATAGACCATATATCAGATATTTTTGCAGAAGAGTGATCTCATTTTTTGAAAGGTTGCGCGAGCCGACTCGATTCTGAACTTGATTTCTTTATCCGGGTCGAGATGCTCTGTTATGTAACAAACAAGATATTTGAAACCCTTTCAATGTTTTGACCATTTATTTGCAGTGCAGCATCATTATACGGCTGACAACTGAAAACCATAAACTTAGTTTTAGTGATATTTATGTTGAGACCCATCTCTTGTCCCATCCCGTTGACCAAGTGTAAAAAACGTTGAAGGTCCTGGAGATCATCACATAAGATTGCGGTGTCATCGGCATAGCGGATGGTATTGATCAGTTCGCCGTTAATCTTAACTCCGCCCTCCTGGTCATGCAACGCCTGCTCAAATATTTTATCAGAATATAGTTGAACAACAGTGGAGACAGTATACATCCCTGTCTCACGCCACGCTGAATCTGACATTCGTCGGTTAGTTTTCAACTCCAGTTCTCCTCAGCACATCTAAAAGTTTTTCATGTTGTACCCTGTCTAATGCTTTCTCATAGTCTATAAAGCATACAAAAATGTCTTTACGTTGATCGCGACACTTTCGAAGAAGTATATTTAAGACAAACATTGCTTCCCGGGTACCAAGAGCGTTTCGAAAAACCAAACTGGGTTTCGTCCAGATCACTTTCACATTTGTTGCGTATTCTTCTATGAATAATGCTAAGGAATACTTTTAGTGTGTGGATCATAAGACTTATCAACCTGTAATCACTGCATTTCTTTGCACGTTGTTTTTTAGACAATGTTATAAACACGAACTTCAGCCAGTCTTCTGGTATCTCCCCAGTGATGTACACCGTATTGCATAGTTTTACTAAAATCCTGATGTTGTCTTCTTGGATCATTTTCAAAAGTTCCACGGGAATATCATCTGGTCTGGTTGCTTTTTTAGATTTTGCAGAGTGTATGCTATTAATTTATAGTACTTCGGACTTTAGGATTTCTGGACCTTCCACGCTAACATTGGTGTCTGGTTGATCTGATCTGTTGTCATCAAATAGTTCAGCTATATGTATCCACTCCAGGCTTCAAGAACTTCATGTTCGTCAATGATTAGTCTGCCTGTATTATCAACCAGCATATTAGGAGTTTTCCTAGTATATAGGCCAGCAACTTCCCTAACTTTCTTGTACATGTTGAACATGTCATGTTTCCTTTCCAGCTCTTCCATTTCCTTGCATCTGTCTGTCATCCGTTTTTCCTTAGCGTCCCGGATCTTATTCTTAATTTCCCTTTGTTTATTTCTATATTCCATCGTATTATGCTTGAGTCTTCTTCGTTGTTCCATAAGTTCTAGTATTTCGTCAGTGATCCATCGCTGTTTTTTGGGTCTGACATTCGTAGTTGGATGTTGATTTATGACTTTACTGAGCTGGTTCTGGAACAGTTTCCAAATATCATTGATGTTGATGACCCTCAGGTTATTGTTTAAAGTAGTTTCCAATACATTCCTGTCGAGTTCGTTTATATCGATTTTAGCCTGATGCGTGTTCTTTGTTAGTCTCTTTAACTGAACCTTGATATCGGCAACCAGTGTTAAGATCTGCGCCTGGATATGTTGTGACTCTGTTGACAGAGTTTCGGAATCTTTGACCGGGTTTGTTGGATTATGCCCTGGAGCCTTCCATGTAAACAACCTTCGTCTGTGTAACCGATACCAGGTGTTTGTTATGGCAAAAACTATATAACCTCTGTCTCCAAGTTCATTGGCTTCGCTCAAGCCGTGATCGCTTACCAAGTCAGATCTGCGGCCTTCGCCTATTTTTGCATTAAAATCACCCATATGTAGGTGATTTCATTACTCTTCAGACTCCTTAGTGTTTTGTCGAGTTGTTCGTCAAACATTTCAACTTCGTTGTCATGCTATCTGCCGTGGGCGCATATACTTGTAATATATTAATGTTAAATGGGCAGGTGTTCAGTTGTAAGAGCATAATCCTAACAAAGTTCCTAACAAATCTTACAAATTCAGAGGTCACAAAGATGCCGACCCCCATACCTGTGATGTTTATCTTCCTCATCGCTTCCAAAATAGTACAGGGTGCTATCGTCATGGTTGCATGTGCCCGACCCAGGCCATCTCAATTCACTTATGCCTGTCACCCATAAGCTCATACGCTTAATCTCCTGGATAAGGTTCTCAAACTTTCCGGCTGCGTATAGGCTCTTAACATTCCATGTGTCCATTCTTAATTTGGACTTTGCTATTTTGAGCCGGGAGATTCTTAGCATCCCTGGCCCATTTAAGGGCTGCCCTATCCTATCCTGTGGAAGGTTATAGCAGTGTGGTTTCCCGTTGTCTTCACCGCTTTAAACTCAGCCGTTCCTAACATGGAGAACCGACGCTGTTTGCAGCCGCCCACTCTGGGTCCGCCCCGAGTATTTCATTTCCTCGGTACCACCCATATCTGGGAGGCATTTCCCTATCCGCCACCCGGGGAGTCGCCCTATGGTGGACTAGCAACCACAAACGGGTATTTTACTAAAAATTATTTAATAGTGAGCCACCCTGGTGATTCCTCTTCTTTATTTACCTCGCTTTATTAAGGTGCACGAGCATGAAATAAAAAGTAAAAGAATATCAGTTTTTATTATAGGACGCTGTCTAACAAAGTTTAGGTAATTTTATACTAATGGCTATTTCATGTTTTTTTCTATAGAACTTTATATTGCCAGCGTTACAGTTAATTCTAGTCCGTAATCCGATGAAAAATGACCTTAATTGAATCTGGCGAGCTACAATAGAAAAATAACTGCCCATATACTTTGCACGCGGAACACGTTTTTATAAGTGGCCGGCTTCGCAATAAAAAGGGTTGCTTTGCTTTCGTGTCACCCTCAGTTATGTGCTTAATTTGATAAGGGTTCAGGTTTTCTGCAGGATGGCTGTGAACGATTTTTGTTTATACGACTTTTTGTTGGCTTAGCAGATACGTTATAGCTACGAAATAGTTTACAAGCAGCAATTTGTTATAATACTTATAGGTAGCCTCACCACGGGGATCTCGGTTCTTTGATGAGATACAAGGAAGTTTAATTCGGGGTAAAATTGAGCAATTAGGAATCGGTTAAAATGTCGCGTAAAAAATTTAAAAATTCTTAGTTCATCCGGAAATATCCGATAAATACGAAATTTTGGAAACTAGTTTTAATTTTTTTACTAATTTATTTGATAAGATAACTGAAAACAAAATACACTTTACCATTGCTACTTTTCCTCTTCTACAAGGAAGCATGGGAGAGGGGATATCATTTTTGATATTCGACGTTTCGTTTTTAGTTACCATCATCAACTAATTTTTTTACCTTCATCTTCTTATCTGAATAGAGCCTATTTTTCCGATTACGATGATGTACCATGTGTTATGTACGTTTTCGTTTACTTCTGCAATGCTTTTCTTTATGAGCGTCAAACTCGATTCTACGTTGTCATTGTCAACCATTCTGCTAAGTCCCTCTGAGATTTTTTGTTTGTAATCTATGCATATTTGTGATTCTCTTAGTTTATTTGTGTCGTATTGTGCCTCTAATTTGGATTCATTGTTTTTGGCTGAAGAAAATGCGGGTTCTCACTTTCGCCGTTACCAGCATATGATAGGAGTCTGCTTCGGCCTCTGCTTCTATTAAGATATGATTTTCTTCGTTATTTTCAATAAACTGTCAATTTGAACTACATCATCGTAATCAACAGAGAAAAAAGCACATTTCAAAAATGTAAAAATCCATTATGGCGCCCATAAGAAAAATCAAAGTTGATGATGGTAACTAAAAACCAAAACGTCGGATCCGAAATTTGATAGTGCCAGGTTGTAGAGGAGGAAAGTGGCAATGGTAAGGAGTCTTTTGTTTTCAGTTAACTTATCAAATAAATTAGTAAAAAAAAATAAAAACTAATTTCCAAAATTATTTAAGTTTTTTTCGGATATCTCCGGAAGTAGGTACTAAGAATTTTTAAATTTTTAAAGAGGCATTTTTATTGACTCCTAATTGATCAATTGAAGCCAGACACCCTACCCTGCATAGTGCTGAATCAATTTTAAAAAAATGCAAATAAAATGATTTTAAATGCAATTAAAGTACTCGTCTAGAAGTTTCATAACAACTAGACTTGTACAGTAGTATTGTGAAAAAGATTGTATTTTTTTGCCTCCAATGGTATTCATGCACCATTTTGTGAGAATATGTACTTCTACTTCACTTTTCCCAATTATTTTTTTCAGGGATTCAAATACTAATACATTTATACTTTTATTTCAAATACCTACTGTTCAGCTTTGTGTAAATATAATCACAAAGAGCCAGCCCATATATTGATAATTTTGAAGGTCTGCCTATTTAATTACCCTGAAATGTTTATACATTAGTTTCGGAACACCCTATTTTTTCCAGATTGTAAGCCACTTCAATGTAATTCAATTTAATTGAACTAAGTTACGCTATTCCTAAATAACTGGTACTCTCTATCCTCTAATCCCCGTAAAAGTTGAACAAGTTGCGGAGTGTTCTTAAACTATCCCATATAGAGTTCATCTGGACGAGACGCGGCGTTTAAAACTAATGAACAGTAAGTAATTTCCCTTTTGAAAAGTTTGCGTGGCGCGCATTTCCACAACCACGTCCAGTTTGTGTTCGGCTTTTCAAGGGGTTGTTTCTTCAGTTTTAGTCGCAGCTGTTTTCGAGACTAATCGAGTTTACAGACGCGACGATGTCCGACGAAGTTTGATAATAAAGTTTCACTGATCGGATTCTGGGTAAGACTGTACAATTGCTATTTATGTAACCAGATACAAAAAGTTTTATTTTCTGTAACAAATACTTTTTAATAATTTCACGCGTGTTGCATAGAAAAAGTTTTCTATTTTCTGAAGTTGTAGCGCATAATATTTTCTGGAGATATATGTTCTATAAGTTGGTTGAGACGAGTTACTCATTTCTTTTTGATGGTTGGGATTTCCACCAAATTGTCAGATCGTTTCTGAACAGCTGAGATATTGCAAGGAATCAGATATGGCCAATTTCAAAAAATCCTCTGTATATCCGAAACAAAAAGGAAGATAGACTGATTCTGATTGGACCAGAGCAGAGTAAACCCGAAAATCAAGCTAGAAACGTCTATCTTACTCTTTTTTAAATTTGTTACCGTTTAAAACCAATGAATTGTGGCCACCCTGTACAGGATGAGTCAACGATAGAGTAAAGTTTCTTATCTCATTAGTTTCAAAAAATACAAAAAAATGTTAATTACAAAAGTTTTAGAGAGTATTGAGATGCATACTACATGCATACTAGTAGTTTAAAATTACTTTTGGATATACAAGGTAGTTCATATAGGCGTGACCAGATAAAATATTAATTTTTTTCTATCATAATTTTTATAATCTACCTACTGTGTATACTACCAAAACTTGTACTTCTCCTACCAAGTCTTCATTCTATACATCAACCAAGTATGATACACTACAACTTCATTGTAGTATAACCGCTGTAAATATAAAGATTAAACACTCGCAAAACACCTTCAGATTAGCAGAGTACCACTCTGTAAGTTTACTGGGCGATTTCCAAAACCGACTCCCAGTACCAGAATTCTCCCAAGTAGTGTACCTTCCGAACATCTGTTTACTAACAATTTATTTAAACCATGTCTATCTCTTGAGTAATATAAGATACGCGGACGACACCATCGTGTTCGCAGAAAGCCCACAAGCACTACAACAACTTATCAACAAAATAGCAAGAGTTAGTAAGGAATATGGTTTGGACATAAACATACAAAAGACCAAAATTATGGTCATTAGCAAAAACAAGATCGACAACATCCAGTTATCCATCAACAACCAACCAATAGAGAGAGTACCACACATCACGTACCTGGGAACACGTATAAACGAGAACTGGGACCCAACTCAAGAGATCAAATCACGAATCGCCAAAGCCACAGCCGCCTACAACAAAATGAGCATCTTCAGAAGTCATGATCTTACACTGGAAACAAAAATGAGACTTCTCAGATGTTACATCTTTTCTATCCTCTTATACGGGACGGAATCTTGGACACTCAATGAAAGCACATCCAAGAAAATAGAAGCCTTCGAAATGCGACTCTATCGAAGAATGATGAGGATATCATGGACCGAACATATCACTAATGAAGAGGTACTAAGAAGGATGAATAAACAAAAAGAAATTATGAACACCATCAAGATCCGAAAACTGCAATATCTGGGCCACATCATGAGAAACGACTCCAGGTACTCCTTACTCCAGACAATCATCCAGGGAAAAATCGATGGAAGAAGAGGTCCAGGAAGGAGAAGAATATCTTGGCTGCATAACCTCAGGAAGTGGACCGGAAAAACATCAACCGAACTCTTCCGCATTGCCGTAAACAAAGTTAGGCTCGCCATGCTGATTGCCAACATCCGTAACGGATAGGAACCACAAGAAGAAGAAGATGTCTATCTCACCCGTGTCGTTTTCAAGGAAAACCCATCATAAATATTACTGGCTGACATGAGTTTTATTTCAAAGTTAGTCTGTTTTACAGTTTAAGAAAATATAAATTACACCAACAAAAAGATATTACACTTTTGTCTTTTTAAATGTATGAATATTTTTCTTAGATATAGTATATTTTTTTATTTTAGGCTGCCAAAATGAACATCCAACATCTTTTCCTTTTGGCTATTATTGGAACCACATCACTCGGAGTGGAAATTGGGCTCAGATGCGACATGATACCGGAAGGGGTGACCGCCCCTAAGCACACACAAGACTTAGATCGATATGAAATCGAAATTTCCGGTCGACCCGATGCTTATGTGCCCGAGGAACAATATACCGGTAAGTAGGTAGTTTCCTGTTCCATAATATATTTACTGTCAGATTTAGTTAGATATATGGTTTCAAATATCTGGATCGACGCACGCTAATGGCATAATCGGTTTAACTCAAATGAAATATAGAATTTCATTAAGCCAATACAGGGCCATTATTTGCATACGTCGATCCCGGGACATCGATATTTTACATGCGATGATAGTTCTATGATTCTTATGAATAAATCATTAAAACTCTAAAAAATTAGGGACTATTAGCGTAGTTTAACAAAAAAATCCTAAATGCGATTGTAGTGTGACATTTTTAAAAGTTTTTGCCGTCTATAATATACTAATAATAAATCATTAAAACTAGTACAAAAATTAGGGACTAGAGCGTCCTACAAAAAAATAAAATGTTATTGCAGTGTTTTTTCCGAATATGTTAAAATATTTACCAAAGCAGTCCTGTGATTGCTGAGTTTAGAACGTAAACTTAGTAAACGACACTAATGTAGCTCGGAAAATGTTTAGACTAAAAATGTCTCCGATCAAATTTTTCTTTATCATCAAACACAAATTGTACATACATTTTGTATTTTTATATTTCTAAAGCAGCAGTTAAAAGAGACAGGTTTCAATACCTTCTTTCCTCTATATTGAGTTTTACTTCCCAATTGATACGAAAATTGCTAAAACTTTTGTTGTTTAAAGCAGTTTTCATCCATAACAAAAACCAAAACCCTCTTCGTTTTCAAAAAACCAGTCAGATGTAATTTTTTTCTGGAAAACATAACTATCGAACAAGTTATGTCGTTCGACTCTAGCATACAAATTACCTCAAGTCAAAATAGAACGAATGAAGTAAATGGACAAGCCAACAAAGCCAGCTGAATATCAGGCCTACTTCGTGACATAATCTGGAATAACACCAATATGAGTAAAAGGTCAAAAGTTAAAACATACGAAACTTGTATTACACTCAGGGATTTTCTGTTTCTCATTAAGACGACGCCCTTTAGGAAGACCTCCAAAGAGATGGATAGAGTGGTGGTCTTCAACTTCTCAAGGAAATATAGAACAATTGTGCTAAATTGTATTATTTTGATATCAGGATTATGCTGTAACTCTATGTCCCATTACTTATGGCTCACCTTGTAATAATTATTATGTATAGCGGTTAACTTCAAACTAATTGATTTTCTTGATCTGGTTATCGGTTCTAGTTCACACTAATTGCTCTTCTTTTGATACAAAAATTACATTAGCCTTTCTCATTCCCACAAGAAATTACTTTTCACAAGAAACTAAAATTACCAAGTATACGGGCGTATCTGCAGTAATAAAAGTACGCGGTCTTAAATAAGTTTTCCTGCTTTGTAGAGTAAAAATAAGTCACCCAAAGACCCAATTCCGTCAGTCCAACTAGTTATTGCCTTGTAATTTAATTGAAACACTCTGAACGAGAAACGTAAAGCCCATCTTAATTACTTTTGTGTCTGATGGCACGTTTTTGTCTTATCTCAATCGTCAAAAATTCGTTGAAAAAAATTAATTGAGTTCGTTTTTTGTTAGAGCTACTTTCTTTTAGAGTTTACTTGTTTTTAATATTACTTTTAATCAAATTTATCTTGATCTGAAACAGTCCTGCAGAAAAAATTAAATAACAGGTTTTAGTTTTTAAGATTACAATACTTCCTTTAAGTTACATGTTAATATTTCAAAATGATTTTTTCATTAAAATACTTAACTATAGATAAAGAATATCGAATGATTGCTGCTCTCCGCTTTGCGAAAGGAAAGGAATGGATAAGGGGAAGGTCAGGGTAATGATGGAGAGAGCAGCTGAACCGGCAGCAATGTATGTACAGCAGCAAAATCTAGGTTAAAAAGCACAGCAAGACAGCAAGGTGAGGAGACTTTTGGGGGCTGCGGAGAGAAGAAGTTCCTGCTGGCGTCGGTCAGATGCTACCAGACCGTTGCTACGAACGCCCTCAAGGTGATCAATGGTGCATCTCTTTGGCATTTGCTGGGCGCCGCACCTTTTAGATTCCAAGAGTTAAGTAGGAAGGAGAAAATGAGAAGGACAGGCCTTCCTTGGGTGGAAGTTGTGGAATGAGGCGCTTAGCGGCGTGTGTGAGGATTTGGGTTGATTCGAGTGCGGGTGACTGGAAAACCGGGAAAAATAGAAAGAAAAATAGGAGGTCATGGAGGATGGTACGACGAGGTGACAAGAGATAGTCTGATCGCAGAGAGAGGGGAAAAGGGAAGTAGTGCGCTGGCGACGGATAGCCTGTTGGCGGTTAAACTGTTCCATATATTAAAGGATTGCTCAATCCCATAAGCGTCACCAAAAGACCACGGATCACGTGAACGGGCGGTAGTCTTCTCCATCCTTCGGCTCAGCCTACACAAACTTATAGAAATGTTGAGGAATAAGGACTGGGGGGAACATGGATAAAATGGGATAACTTTGAAAAGGTAAGAAGTGTGTCAGGAGGTAGGGCGAGGGATAGGTTATTGCCGATGTCCTGTCTAGGTAGTCAATGTCCTGTCTAGAATGATGAAGGTTATTGAAGAGGAGGTTATCCTAGAATATGTATTCAAAAAGCTAGATTGGGACCAAAAAGGTCTAAAAATAGACGGCCAAAGTCTGTCAAACTTACGGTTTGCAGACGACATTTTCTTACTAGCTGACAACTTGGAAAATATTAGAATAATGCTACAGGAACTTCAGGATGTATATGCAACAGTAGGTCTAAAAATTATCATCGGAAAAACAAAATTTATGACAAACCTCGTCCCTAGCAACAACCTAATTATTGAAAACTCTGATGTAGAATGGGTAGATAAATACACATATTTAGGCCACGACATAAGCATGTCCAAAGCCAACCAAACAGAAGAGTTATACTCTTCTTAACTTAGAGACGTTTTCAAAGGCGACCTTCCAATATGCTTGAAAAGAACAGTTTTCAACCAATGTGTTCTACCGATTATGATCTATGTGCCGAAACACTAACCCTTACCAACTCTTCTGCTAAGAAACTAAAAGTAACACAGCGCAAAATGGAGAGATCGATGCTTGGTGTTTCATTACGTGACCATATTAGAAATGAAGAATTACGCAGAAGAACAGGCGTGACTGATGTGGTCGTACATGCAGCAAAACTCAAATGGAACTGGGCAGGACATGTGGCTCGCATGCAAGATGGCAGGTGGACAAAACGATTACTTGAATGGAGACCCAGATCCGATAAAAGAAATAGAGGAAGACCACCAACTCGCTGGACAGACAACATTACAAAAAACTGGATTCGTAGCGCGCAAGACAGAAAGAATGGACTCAACTAGTGGAGGCTATATCCAGCAATAGACGCAAAGGGCTGATTGATGATGATGATTGAAGAGAAGATTGGGCTGTCGAAAAGAAGGAGGGCTGATTGCTCAGTGAATGTCGTTTAGAACCAAGGCATGAGTTTTAATTGATGATAGGTTTTCTTGGCAGAAGATCGTCAGGAACAAGAGTCACTTTTAAATTTACTACAACAAGCTAAACTTATTGATTACACTATCAGATTACTTTGCCGCACTAGACCAGAATGTGAAAAAGTAAAGTTTTTAGTACGCGAGTAGGAAATAGTATTCCTAACAAGTGTGCAAAGTAAGTCTTGTACGCACGATAGGCAGATATGCACTAAAAACGCGAAGCGGAGTTCGGGCACCAGACAAGTGTGGACAAGACACTTTGCACAAGAGTTAAGAACCATGTTTTTTCTACTAGGAACCCCAAAGTTCATTTATTTTGCAACATAAATGTAAATTCCGTTAAAAACGCAAAATCGAAAATTCGAACACGCGAATAGAAAAATAGTATTATGTTTTTCCTTCTTTTTTTAGCGTCACAATTATGACACTTCATCTACTATTTACCAGTAACAACTAACAACAAAATTGCAAGGATTTGTATGCTTTACCGGACTTTTTTTACGACCGAGAACATAATTTCCGGTGTTCCCTGAATGATCGATATCTAATAACTTTACGCTAAAGTTCCCATAGAACTAAGAGAGCCATTTATCATTTTCCGCTGTTATGTCGCTTATCGATTCCGCTAATCCAATTCTTAATGTAACTTTAAATGTGTTCAGAACAGCTCACAGCAGCAGCAGATTTTCTTTTTCGACGAGTGATATTTTGAATTTTGCTTTCTACTAATAAACACACTTTCATGGTGAAATAGGATCAATTGGTTAAAGTGAATTTTGGTTGACAAAACAGATCAAAAACTTTTACGTACACTAGAGTTAACTATGCGGAAAATGAAATAAAAATAGAATAACGCGTACCAATACAGGAAAATGTGTGAAATTTAAATAAAATTTAAATGTAACGTGTTACGTAATGAAACGTCACATTCAAAACTCTTTCCTGCCTATAACATGTCACACTTTTCCGCGTACATGTGTTTTCTAGAAACGTACTAGCTATTTACTTTAATAAGTGCGGGAAGTGATTTTTTACGCACGTGATAGGAACCTCATCAATAATTGAAAGAAACAATCATTGAAAATAAATGATAAACTAAAATCGAAAAAAATATATAACAGTGAATTTAACAATATTATTCTTTTATACACAAAATTAAAACTTGATTACAACCTAGAAACTTGATTTTTTCTCCCTAGTGTGGGAATGTAATCATTCGGACACGTTTCGTAGAAAAAGACACTTCCCGCACGTAGGTATTATGTAATAGTTATTTTCCGGAAAAGTGTATTTGCCTCACGATTTAGTTTGTAATGGTAGTGGTATGTGACTGGTTTTCTATTGTAACCCCTTCATCTACATATAGCATGACATAAACACTATTAAATGCTAATGTTCGCATTGTAATTTTCTGCTGGATCGTAGGAAAAATATTGTACCTAATACGTGCGGGAAGTGTCTTTTCCGCACTTGATTGCGCACCGAACTGCGCTTCTCGTCGTTCGGTCAACTGCAATCAGCGTGCGGAAATGTGGAACTTATTGGGTAAATAACTATCTCCTTTGATCCTACAGAAAAATGCAATTGACAGAGATTTGATATTTTAAAATGTCGTTAGCTTAATGCATTTGCCAATGCTACTTTCATAACAAATTCTTGATTATACAGGGATTGATCACTTGCAGCATTAGCGGCCTCTAATATTTCTGCCGGACTATCGCTGAGATATTTTTCAGTCATTTTTGTTAGTTTGTGACGAACAAAATAGAGATAAATCAGACTGGATTTCAATTCGCAACTTGATAACCTCGGATTGGTCTATTTCATATCTTACAGAGTTGGACTGTGATTCCTGAAGAATTCGATATACAACTGTTAATATGTTTGCCAATTAACCAATATTCCTGTAGGAGCAGAAAGAAAGGAAAAATCACTTAACGCTTTAGTAACCAAAATATTTTTTTCCAGTGTTTCTAAAGGCGAAGGACGGTTCCAAATCGACGCATAAATTCACTCACTTTATTCTGTCTGTGTTGAACGAAAATCCAGAAAAAAATATCGACTCCGAAACTTCGATTGGTTCCTTGCAATTGTATGGTGATACGTTGACCAAGTTTAGCGACAATTGTCAGAATGCCGTCGTTGAAGCTGATAGTCAATCCAAAGCTGAAATTCAGGTAAAAATTCAAATTTGTTTATTTTTGCTAATCAGTTAAGTTAATTGTACCGAGTGACCCAATAAGGCCATATCTGTGAAACCGTTCGTCGTATGACTGTGGGAAAAAAAATGCGGTAAATCGGCCATGAAGAATTGCTGGAAAATATTTTCATGTTTTAACAATTACCACCAGAAAGCGAAACAGCTATCCTAAATTTTAAAATGGCGTTTTCTTTAACGTTTGCATAATAAACTAAAAAGATATTGAAAAACGGTTTTCACTGACCTATTTGGATATTCTTTGACTACTTTTTCATAAAGTAAAAGTCATATCATTCCGTTGAATTTTTAATTTTTTTTATGTTGTCAAAACTAGCCCCCTGTCGGAGAAGAATTCAACTAAATTAATATATTGTGCTTGATTCTTATTGCTTAAAGAAATGCTCTCTTCAACGACACCAAGTTTGTTAAAATCAAATTTTATTAATTTTAGCTTTTGTGGCTGGCACCTTCAAAAGGAAGCGGATGTGTAAAATTTAAAGCGACAGTAGTGGAATCAGTAGATGTTTGGTTTAGTGAAAACGAAGAGTTGACCAAAATCCTATGTGAAGAAGCTCCGGACACTGAAGACACCCAACCTAAAATTTTGAAACACTGCTGTACTTGCGACGAGGCCAAGTACGAAGTAACGTATCCGTGAAATCTTGTAGTTACTTCAAAAGTTGCTTAGTGTCATGTTTTCTAGGTAACCTTTGAGGGTCTCTGGTCGCGAAATACTCATCCAAAAGACTTTCCTACCAACGGCAGAATCACAAGGTTTAGTGACATTATTGGAGCATCGCACACCGTTAATTATAGTTTTTGGAATTATGGTGATTATGCCAGCGAGGGTTTGCAGCAACTAGCTGAATTTGGCAATACCAGGTTATTAGAGAGCGAACTTAAAGCCAAGGTAACGCTCCTTAAATGCTATAGCTTTCATTATCTAGTCAATTAAATTATAGAGCGACCATATTCGAACTATCATCAAGGCAAGAGGAGTAAGTTATCCAAATATTACTGGTAAAACTTTTGCCGTTTTCCGAGTGGATAATAAACATCACTTGATGTCCATCGTATCCATGATTGATCCTTCTCCTGACTGGATTGTAGGCGTATCAGGGTTGGAATTGTGCTTAAGAAATTGTTCTTGGGTGGAGTCAAAGGTATTTAACTTGTATCCATGGGATATTGGGACAGATGATGGAATTACTTACTTGGTATGTAATAATTACGAAACAGGGCAAATCGGGTCTACCGAGATGGTTTATTAGAAGTATCTATGTATAAATTACTGCTCAGAATGTACATTAATGTTGGGAAGTCATATGAACCAAGTTTAGTTACTAAATATACAGGTGTGGTAAAAGAAAAACCGATCATCGGAAAACAGTATAACGGACGGAGAAACATTGATAATTGCATGAGCGAGACAAAGATAGACAAAAAAAACTCCGAGAAGGCAAAAATTTTGCTGCGATGTTGCCAAACGCTATTTTGAATTCGCCGACTAGATTACTCTCAAGATTAATTTTGTAACTGAAACACTTTTAATCATTTCTATTTATTTTGATAATCTGTTTACAATAAGTTCTGTGTATTGTTTAAAAAGTTGCATAAAATGCGATCTGCTCTTAATATTATGTTAGTTATCTCCGGCTGTTTTCACATGCAATTCGAGAGAAACTTTTTGCTCTACCCAACAATAATTTGACTTATTCTGGTGGAAATTTTAGGTCTATAGCGTTTCTGGACTGATCGACGTTTAGGTACAAAAAGATTTACGACTAAGCCAAAGAGTATCTGTATCTGTATCAAAACATTATCTATAAAATTTCAACCAAAAATACTATTTTAAACAATAGATTTACTGACATTGACCTACGATGTTTCTTGATGAATACGTATTTTAGGACAAATTAGTCCAAGCCACATTTACCTGGGGCCTAATTCTTGAAAGCAGGGAACGGAATTCTCAAGAGAAGTGTTGATAGGATGTAGCAGAAGAAGCTGACAATAACGGCTTCCCGTCACATTCTACAGAGGTCTTTCTCTTGATAACTCCCTTCCCTCTTCCCTCGTTTCAAGAATACGCACCCTAAATACTTCAGACAGAAAGAAATATGCGAACATCAAAGTCTTATGAGGCCTATTTATGATTTTTTTTCCAGAAAATAAGACAACCAATATTTACTATTATCTGAACACAGATGCAGCAAGTTTACCAAACAATCAATTAGTAAGCAACTGACTTATCATTAAACCTTTGAGGACTTATGAATTAAATTATTGTTTTGAGAAGTGTTTTGCTGATAAAGCCACTACTGGAACTTCTAATACACCATCACCCTGTATATTGGGTGAACCTATTGACTATTTCCTTTATACCTTTGCATAATTCTAGTCGGTGAATCAACCCGCAGCAGGAAAGCAAGTAATACGAAGGCTAAAGTACGATTATCCAGATGATCCAAGGTCCCCATTTTATGATCCTACTGGGGCCCCAATGAAGCCTTTTGCCAGATTGAAGTTGATTCGTCAACGATTGTATGAGAAAAGCTGCGACTTTAAACCGAATGACGATCTTGAGGATGCTAATTCTAACTGTGAAACTACTGGTAGAAACTGTTATAATTTGTAAAATTTCAACTAAACTTGACAAACGCTGCACAGCTCAATCACTAACTGCCACACTAGTAATGTAAATAACTATTATAGTGGGTTTAGATACTGTTAGGTCCTCCTTTCAGTTTGAATCTTAACAGCTAAGAAGAATATTTGTTTCACTTACTGTTTTTTGAAATACTGACACAAAATAACCAAATTGTATTGTCACGTTAAGGGATATTTGGGGCAGTATTTACGGAAGGGAAATAACTGTATTATTACATTATCAGGGAGATGCACAGATAATGACTCGAGAGTTTCAGATTTAGGCGATAGAGATAAATGAGAAGCTATATCACTGCCTAGTGAGCCTTTGGTCCGAAAACGCCATGAGACCAGTAAAACATTGAGTATGTTCAGCCGACTTCAGTGGCTTAGAAGCTAAGTAATCAGTCATGCGAACTTACTTATTTCGTTTCATTGTTTGGGGTTAGTATTGTTCGCACTCTGGCAGCTCTTGAGAACCCCAAAAACTACTCATAGAATGTGTCAATCCTAAATATTAACAAAAGGTTGTCAACCGTAGTAAAACAAAGAATTCTCAAGTAGTTTGGACATGTGAGGAGGAAAGAAGGTGAGGATAATTGGAAAAACTCATGATTCAAAAGAAAGGAACGAGACCCAGGGGGCGTTTGCCAAACCGATAGATAGACCAAATGAAGAAGTTTACTGGAAAGTCTTAAAGAAAATATTAGATGCGTTCCTATAAGATAAGGGAAGAGCGATCGCCAACACGCCAACATGAGCGACAGGCATGGGATCACGACACTTCAGGATATGAAGTATACTAATTGAATCACATTTTAATACCGTCGTTGTGTTTATGTACAATTGGCAATCTTCTAAGTGGAAACACATCACTAGGCTTCATCGCATTGGCATGACTTTTATGGGCTCTGTACTGTCAGCATAGCATCATCATAATTATCCATTCTGTATTCTTTCTCAACACCCCTAAACATGGATCTGTACTTTTCCATCTGAACATGTTTTTCCAGTTCGATTTTTCGATATATCAAATGTGATTTTTAATGCCAATCTTTATCTAACTCATTGCTTTCTAATGGTTCTCTCTAACTTTCGCTATCTGCACAATTAGTCTACAAAACCCATTAGGTAGGTGATTAGGTTTTCCATATTTTGTCACTAAAATATGTTGGTTCGGGTATCAAACGAAAAGCCTTCATTATGTCACTCTAAAGGATGATTACGCACAAAGAACGACGGCCTTCAGAGGCAAACCATTTATTAACAGTTATTAGACGAAAGTCACTGTTACAAGTGTTAAAGCACTTATGGAAGGAGGCAAATGCGATGCTAAGTCACAAGTTCTGCGTAGTTATTCCATCTCTTCTAAGAGATTTTGGTACTGATAAGCGAAGAGAGCAAAACACGATCTAGCTATATATTCCGACCCTTTTTTCCAAGACAACCCCTAGGGCATGATCACAGAGATTGCTAATCTGATAAAGCTTCTTCATTTCTTATATATATATAGGCCGGTTTAGAACGTCTTTCGACGTTGTCCGACACCTAATTTCCAGCCTCTTCGGTCTTCACAATCTTCAGGTGTTAGACTTCTCTCACTCATGCATTTATGCATGGTTTTCTGCCACTCCTGTTTTGGCCTTCCTCGTTTTCTTCTGCCTGTTGGTTGCCAAGGAAGTACTCTTTTAGGCCATCGGGTATTTGACATTCTTTCCACGTGTCCGTACCATGTAAGTTGCTTGTTTTCGATATCCTGTGTTATTGCGTCTTCTATTCCCATCCGTTGTTTTATGATGTCGTTTCTTATTCTTTCTCTTCGTGAAATGCGCATCGATCTCCTAATTGCATCCATTTCAACTGCCTCAACTCTTTTCTTGTGTCTATCTGAAATTCTCCAGGTTTCTGATCCATATAGGAGGGTGCTTTTTACCATTGCCTCATAGATATTAAATTTCCGCTTCTTGGTTATTTCTTTGCTCCATAGGATTCCATTCAGAGCTCCGATTACTTTTTTGGCTTTGACTATTCGCTTTCCGATTTCTTTTACATCTGTTCCTGTGTTGTCGAATGTAATGCCCAGATACTCATATTCCTGACACTGAAGGATTTCTTGGCCATTGTCCAGTTCCAAATTTCCGTCCTGAGTTCCCACACATAGATACTTTGTCTTGGCTATGTTGACTGTTAAGCCCCATTCTCTGTATTCCTCTATTAGCTTTCGCATCATGTACTGCACATCCTCTTTATTATTGGCTACTATGACTTGGTCGTCTGCGAACTGTAGGGTAAACAAGCAACTCATCAATTTCTATTCCCATTCCCTGGACCTTTCTTTTCCAGTTTTTTAGTGCCATCGCTATGTATATTTTAAAAAGAGTGGGAGAGACACAGCATCCTTGACGCAATCCTTTATTCACCATAAGCTCTTCAGTGACACATTTGCCTACCCTAATTCTTGATTTTGATTCCCTATATAGTTCTTTAAGGGCTGTTACGTAGGTGTGATTAATGTTGGATTGCTCTAAGACCCTCCATAGTTTTGATACTGGGACTGTATCGTAGGCTTTTTGTAGGTCAACAAATGCTAGGTGCGTTTCCAAGTTTCTAGCACTTCTCTTCTCTATAACTTGTTTTAGAGTAAACACGTTGTCTGTACATGATCTTCCTGCTCGGAAACCGCATTGTTCTTCCTCTTCTTTTCCTTTATAATCCTCTTCAATGAGATCACGTAAAATTCTACCATATAGTCTGCTCAATGTGCTTGTAACCGAGATGCCCCGATAGTTATTGCAGTCCAGTTTATTTCCTTTTTTGTGAATGGAGGAGATGAGAGCCATTTTCCATTCCTTAGGGACGGAATGTCCGTTCAAGCATTTATTAATAATAACTGTTAAATTTCTAAAGAGCTTTCGAGTTCCATATTTTAACATTTCGGAATATATTCCTTCTGGACCGCTAGATTTACCTGGTTTAAGGTTCATAACAGCTTTTCTCACTGTTTCCTCAGATACCTCAACTTCCTCTCCTTGTACATTGAAGTGTCTTGGAGACTCAGTTAAATATTCTTGTCTAGATTCCTGAAGTAGGTCTTTGTAGTGTTTTAACCATTCTTCGGGTTCTTCATTTCTTACCGTGACAATATAATGACCAGAAATATCAACACCACACAATGACATATGGTTATTTTGTGACTATAAAAATATCTTGTTCCGAAATTAATTCACTATCAATTTTAAGACCAATTGCACCGACATATTTAAGGACACTCTAAGCTAAGTCAAATCAACTTAGTTTATTTAGAGCCTAGGGCGTCCTTAAACGTCTATGCAACTTGCCATTAGCAATCTTTCTGTCAAACGATACCTGATATCAACATTTAATCGTATTGTAAAAAATATCTTTAGATTGGTCAGAATGGTCAGCCTGTTCAGTAACTTGCGGCAGAGGAGTAAAGTATAAACAGCGACGTTATGTTAAAGAAGAAGGCAAATATATTTGTCACAAGAAGCTGACTGAACGGGGAACGTGCGAAGCTTCTCAAAAGTATTGTCCTCAAACCAGGCGACGCGAACAGGAAGACCCTATATGCGAACTTGGTAAGTTCCTAATAATTTAAAATCTGTACTATCGAGTTAACTATAGATGGATCAATGATTGTTTGCACGCACGTCATCTACCATTATTTTTTTGTGGCGTACAGATCCATTATAATGACTGAAACAAATAGTTTAGTTAGAATTTTACAGCAAACTTGCATTTGAATAAGTACAGTGCTTGTATACGCTAATCAGCAGTGTGACGTGTCTGAATTGTTGATCCAACTTTGAGCATCAAATTTATGGCACCATTAGTTAACAAAACTTATAGGTCCTTGGTCACCGTGGTCTAGCTGCAGCGCCACTTGTGGAAAAGGCACTAAAACTAGAGACAGAAAATTTCAAAGTCGATACGCAGCAAAAAGATGTGTTCACGGTAGAACAACTCCGTTAATTCTTCAGCAGAATTTGGAATGTTGGGCAGATCACAAGTGTGACGATTACGACGAGTCAGATTATGATGAATGTCCTGAAAGGCCTTGGACCGATTGGTCACCATGTTCTGCGACCTGCGACAAAGGATTTAAGGAACGTTACAAGCTTTCTTTGAAGTACACAGGCCAGGAAGCGATTTTTGGCCCTAAAAGTTTGTTTAGCTCGTAAAACTATCACAATTACTTAACTAAAATAACTGTATTACAGAAAAACACGGCAACGAAAAAGATGATACTTGCGAACGACAGATCAGGGAAACTGTAGAGTGCTTTGAACGATCGTGCGATAAGGCGGACAAGCTTGTAAATGGTATTTGGAAATGTATGTAATATAAAATTTCTTTAGTACAGTCAGTTTGTTGTAGCCGCTGTGTGCAGTTTACTGAAAGACGTTGGCGCATGTAAAAGCAACGTGGATCGCTGGTATTTCGATACAATGAAAGGTCAATGCGAAATATTTAGCTATAGTGGTTGTGAAGGAAATCAGAACAACTTTAATACGCTGGAACAGTGTCAGACGCTTTGCTCAGGATATCATCGTACGACTCCATTATCTTTGAGATTGTTACAAAAATAATTAGTTCTTTATCACAGGGGAGCTTATTGCTAATTCAACAGTAATACGAACTGTAGGCTCTGCGTCAAGACTTTTTTCCTATAACATCCAAAACGACGCCACTACTGGTAATTAGTATATGGTTAACAAGATATTCAGAGCTGGACACTATTTGGAATAAAAGTACTTGAAAAAAGATGGAATTGGAACAGTTGGATCTATATTTGTATGATTTACTCTTTAAAGTTGAAATTCTGGAAGTTTTGGGTGATAAATCCAACAATAGGGTGTTACAATACTTTACGCACAAATGGCTATGTTGTAATGTTTTTTACGCTTCTGGGTTCGTTTCCCAGGACGAGTGATAAAGTCACAAAAAGAAGCTCGTTGTTTCAAATCAACCTCGTACTATGTTTAAAACTAAATTTACTATTTTTTGATAATGCAATAACCATTTTTGGTAGGGTCGCATTTGCAAGTCCGAATATTAGGTAAAGGTATTCATCCCCCATTAAATACTACTTTGTTGGTTTCGTTTCAATGAACTGCGAGACAATGGTATGTGTCGTTAATTTAATGAGAAAAAACAAACTAACTTTACTTTTCCGTGTCCGAATCACGGTCATTGTTAGCGAGCCGTAAATCATCGACAGTTCATTTTGAAGAACACAGCTCGCATGTTCTTAAATGCTCCATGTTTTGTACTTCTTCGCACTTACACAGACCGTCGTCGTTTTCATCCTACCCAACTTCGCCAAGTTTAGCCGATTTAGCATATACGCCAGGTTTTCCATTCCGTCTCTATTCTGTGAGAAGGTTCTGGATACAGGGGGTAAGTCTCTGGGGGTGCTATAGTGACAGTTCTCATAAAACGTTTTCTATACTTAAGCCGGCTGGATCCTCCAGGTTGTTCAAGCTGGTGCAAAGGGTATTTGTCATCAAATGTTTGACACCGGTTCTTCGCTCTTCTTGTGATGCAAAACCTGCTGCTGCTCAGTAGAGTAGTGGTAATGGAGTAGCCTTTATATAGCCGGTAATTATCCGACATGTGTTCTTCAGTCCCATAGTGACTTGCTTTGAGTGTTTAGATCTACCCCATACCGGATAGACATACTCCGCCGTTGACAAACACATTGCCTCAGCTGTTGTTCTTAAAACCTTTGGGTTTGCTCCCCACTTGCTCCCTGCTAGTGTTTTAAGAAGTTTGTTCCTGGTAGTGACTTTCTGTCTAGTGTTTTGGCAGCAGTGTTTGTAGATCAGAGAGCGATCGTGTACCAAACCGAGATATTTGGGTTTGTCTGTATGTTCCAGCACTTTTACTCCCCCCAGGACGCCTTTAATTTTTTCTTTGCCAAATGGGTGTTTAAATGGAAGGCAGATACGTGGGTTTTGGTAGAGTTTGGTTTCAGTGAGTTTTCCTTGTATTAAGTGTGACATCATTTTTAAGGCTTCTTCCAGTTTAGTTTCAACCTGTTTGTATGTTTTGTCTTGTACAGCGATACCAAGATTGTCAGCATATATAAAATGTTTCGCTTGAGGGTGCATTGTTTGGTCTTTGCTGTAGATATTAAAAAAGGAAAAGGCTAGAACGCTTTCCTGTGATAAGCCATTTCTTTAAATTTTCTTTCCATCCAGAACAACCTAGTAGCGCCTGTTACATAGTAGTAACTCTAATACATTAACATAACATTATTTTAGTTATTTTTTACTAAGTCTATTAGAGTGTTGTACGTCATATGCAGCCGTAAGATCAATTAGGGCCACTCCTGTCATTTCTTTTCGCTCAAAACCGTCTTCTATTAATTCAGTAGGTAATATTTAATACCTGACCCGTACACGAGCCCAAAACCTGCCTGTTGAGAATAAGTTTTAAGTAGAAGCAAAGAGTGAGAAAAAGCAAAATCTTTCCAAAGACATGCAGTGTCAAAAAGTTTCTCCAAGTGGCGCTTTTCCCGACGGTCTCTCCTCCCAAATCGGTTTTGCCAGTTTGTCATTTCGTAATCTATGGACATGCTCGTCCCATCTTAGGCGCTGGGACTTAATTTCTTTGACAATACCACCGTCGCCATAATGCTGACTAATCTCGGTCTTTGTCCTGATGCGATACTGGTTGTTGTTAGAGTCGTGGTGAGGACCAAAATCTTGTCCTTAATTTCTTCTTTCAGAATTCCTGAGATTTTCTTCATTATGCATAATCATTGTATACTCGTATGTCTCGCATCCATAAGTGACTATTGGGGATGTGATGCTTTTGTAGACTTTCACCTTTGAGGTTTTTGACATGTTACTGGTTTTGAGAAAGTTATTTAGAGAGAACACACATCGATTTGCGGCTTGTATTCTGTTTTTTTATTTCCTCTGTGACATCGTTATCGGCTGTATAATTGCAGCTCCCAAATATTTAAAACGCTCTACTTGTTCAAAGTTATAAGTGTCTATTGTTACATCTTGACCTATTCTATCTCTGCGTCCCTGTCTGTTTATGCACATTTAGTTGGTATTTTCCTCGTTAATGTTTAGTCCTACTTCTCTTGTTGCATTTTCTATTCGATTTTAGATACATTTTACTGTTGATGTGGAGTCTCCAATGATGTCATGTCATCTGCATATGTTAACAATAGTTTTCAACGTCGAGCAGTGAGGAGTTCTGTTTGAATTTCCGTCGAATTTGTAGCTTTTTCTAAAGAAATATTAAAAAGTATAGGTGACAAAACAATTCCCTATTTGTTTTTTTCCTCTTCCATACATGCCTTCGTCATCTGGATAAGTTTTCTTGGGATTTCTAATTCGGCCATTGCATTCCACACCCGAGATTTTTCAATGCAGTCGCTTGCCGAAAATCAATTAATAGATTATACCTAGATAGTACGGTTGAACTCCCATCCTTTCTCTACTACTTGTCTGAGTGGAAAAAGTTGGTGAATAGGGGATCCAGATTTAATATTAAGTATGGAGTAGTCTGTCTAGAACAATATTAGCTAGGACTGGCTGTAGGCCGTATTGATAAGCGAGATTTCCTTGTAGTTTGAGCACCTTGACTTGTCACTTTTTTTGTGGATTGGTATTATGATGCTTTTTTGCCATTTTGTTGATATTGTCCTCTTTCCATATCAAAATAATTAGTTAATGTAAGGATTCACGTTCGTACTTTAGTAATTCTGATGGTATGTTATCCGATCCAGGAGCCTTTAAGTTTTTTTACTGTTTTTTGAATTTTTTCTATAGATGGTTTTTCTACAGGAAGATATGCTGTGTAGTATGTATTTTCAGTCTGTCCTTCCATCGGGTTTTATGTATATTTTTAACAACTTTTTAAAGTAATTTTTCCATGTGTTCAACTGTTTGTGGTTGTTGATTATCATGTCTCTATTATCATCTCTTTTCAACATCGCGACTGACCTAGGCTGATTTTTTGTTTTTAGTTTCTCTTTCTTGCACTTTTTGTTGATACTCTTCCTTTAAAGTTTAGTCGTTTTCTTTTTGGTTTTTACGATGTTTTTTTTTGCTGTCTTTTTTATTTTTTGTTCAATATAATTCCACAAACCTTCAACATATATGCATTGTATCATTTTCATTTTCTTTCAATTTTTCTTCTAGTTCTTGTTTTCCATTATTGTTCCACTGTCCCGTTTGGTTAGTTTTTTGGTTATTCTTACTCAATATCCTGATTTGGAGTTTGGCCCTTACCAGGAAATGAGCTGTATCTCCGTCTAAAATCAGTTTTTAGTAATTGAATCTTCAAATACGTTTACCCAGTATGTTGTCCAGTTCTGTAAGAAGTATTTTTTATTTATGTTTAACAAAGTTGCACTTTTAAGCGTACATTTCCGGCGATGTAAATAATCCAATCAAACGGTCAAACTTTTTGGATTGCCAAATGTCCAAATGGACAGATTGGTCGGAATGTATACCAAGTGATGGCACTGAATGTGGACCTGGGTATAAATTTAAATACCGGCATGTTGAAGTAAGAATGGTTGTTTATTGTATGACACTATGAATTAATATTGATTTTATTTCACAGGTGCTTCCTCGAAATGGAGGCACTCCATGTTCCAAACGAACAACAAAAAAGAAACGGTGTGTTAGAGAGTGTAGTGAATAGTGCTACAAAAGCGAGACATTTTATTAATATCATTGTTGTAGAAACAGGCAGTATGCGTGTATAATACATGTATATTGTATTATTACACACAAAATTGAGCTTCTTACTTTTAATTAATCCTGAAAGTAGCAGTTATCCGGGATTGTAATAAAAGGTTAAGAAATAGAAATAACTAGATATGAGATACTTTGAGTGAATAAATTGAAGCAATGCAACATTATTTGTGGGTTCAAATCCACAACATACAAGGTCTCTCAAATACGAAGAGAATCCTTTACCATCTCCTGTTATATTTGCATAGCAAACAAAATATCAATACAAGAGCAACGACATACTGTAGTATGTTACGTATCAAGAACAGTGAAGAAGTTTTATTGATCGATGATAAAGTTTGAAGGCTGAGCGTAGCAAAACCTCTAATTTGTCTCAGATCAGTAAAGCTGTTACTGTTCGTGATACTAATTTTTGTATGACTGAATGTAAATCATCCCAATGACTTACAAGTGGCAACAATGTTTGTCGGGACACGAGTTGTTCCTGTTGGCAGTCCAAAACGAGAACGGAGTAATTGGCGGGCGAAAAAGGTTGTCTTTAGGTTAAGTGTGTGGTTAAGTGTTCAATACAAGTGTTTAAAAGTTGACTGGCGTTTAACTAAGGCCGGGTTTACCCAACTTCTTAGTCATAGTCGTAATCATAAACTTAATTTTTGTTCCACATACTAAACAAGTAACCAGGACGATTTTGTTTACTATGTGTTGTTATGGACCAATTGTTAAGCCCCTATCATCATCATCATCACCTATCACATTATTACTCAAAGTTTATACACAAATGCAGAGTAAAACACATCAGATCTTAAAACTCTCAACTCAGGGTCTCATGTCACATTTGAAAGTAAAATCATATTCTTCAATTTTGGTTCGTTTTTTATAATATTGACAACGCAGCCCATTCTCACCTTGATGACGTGCAACTAAAGTTATAATAAACAGGGTATATATTTAGCGTGCAAAAAAAAATATATTACAATATCTTACAAACAGTTAGATAATATGCCTTGTGAATATATTTTAAAACAATTTTTTTGTCCAAGTTAACACAATCAGCATCCGCACAAATTCATTTTAGAGAAAAATAGGTATTTTAGTGTGTAGTAGCATTCTCATTCTGGTCTCTCTGTCATTTTGAACTTCAATTCACCATCAGGAGCATACATAAATGTCACTTTGTAGTCTAGCGGCTTGTGTAAGTATTCCAGCTTGTATGACCTGAATAACTAAAAAAAACATATTAATAGTATAATAAGAGGCTTATAGAGTATATTAAAATACAGTGTAGAGCCAGAATTACGTATTATGAAATATAATATGTAATAATATCGTTTATTATCTGTATACACTCTACACTGTACTTACACTACAGCAATGTATGGGTTTCGTCATCAGAATACAAATAACAAATAAAGCTGTATTGTATGTGTTTCACAAATTATAATTCCTGGTACAGTAGGAAAAATATCAACACCGAAACTAAATCATTACCAAGTAGCTAGTTTAGCAGTGGGTTTTTATTAAAATATTACATATTCAGGTGGAAAGTATTTTATTTCTGCCGAGAGATCAGTGAGTTTTAATCTTTTATTTCCTAAAGAAGTAAAACTGTCCACAGACATTTTGAGAATCTAGTATCTTCAGATGGATCCAGCTATAACGATTTTTTGCCTTTTTGCACCTCAAATATGTAAAAACACGAGTAGAATAATCATATCCAAATGAGCTCCTACTGTTGAGAATGAAGAGCATTGGTTAAAATTTAGCCTCCTTATTATGTAACTGTTAGTCGTGGCGTGGGATGAGAAGGTTCGGCAACAAAAACAGCGACTTGCGACGTTTCGTGACGAAATTGTCATGTTTTAAAGCATTTCAGATGTAATGGGTATTCCAACAGGTTATAGAGGTTGAAAAAGACATGAGTGTCGTGAGAGAGCTTGCAGTAGACAATAGAGTTCAAGACAATTCCAAAGTTCAACATGCATTATGCACATAATTCGGGTCTACGCCCCAACCTCCATGGCAGGAGGGACCATACTAGAAGATTTTTACACGACTCTAGATACTAATCTTGTCGATGCTCCCAACACAGATATTACAATCATATTGGGAGATTTCAACTCCAAAATAGGTGCCACAAACGTGGACCACCACATGAGACAGGTCGTCGGAGGATTTGGACTGGGTGAGATGAATGAAAGGGGAGAAAAGCTGATGGATTTTTGCTTGCAAAAGAGACACTCCATAATAAACACGTTTTTGAAGCATCATTCACGCAGACTCTACAGGTGGAAGTCGTCTGGTGACAGATAAAGGAATCAAATAGATTTTAACTTCTGTGAGTAATGTTAAAACTTTTCCAGGTGCGGACTGTCTCCTGAAAACTGCTAGCCAATATTGCCAACCAGGAAATGTGAAGGGCATACCATGGATTAGTGAAGAGACATGACAAGTTATAGAATAGAGGAAACAACGGAAGAAAAGGCCTTCTCGATGAAACCGCTTATAGATCACTATTTAAAGATATTCAGAAGAGATGTCGCAAAGACAAAGAAAAGTACATATCCAACATATGTCAAGACATAGAATCACACTCGCATCAAAATGAAATTAAAGATCAAACTTCTCGAAAGAGAATTCAAACCACGCAATTATGCAATTCAAACGGAACATGGCACTGTCGTTGGGAACATCAAAGCAATATCAAACGTTTGGCAGAAATATTGCACAGAACTGTTCAAGGAACAGCAGACCGTAGTTGGAGACGATAGAATTGTCAATAAATGAAATGAAATAACGCACGAACCTGACATACACGCAGAGGTAGAAGAAGCAATAGCACATCTGAATAGAAGAAAATCACCAGGCTTTGACAATATAATGGGAGAACTATTACAGAATTTGGTTTGTGAAGGGTAAAGGTACCAGAAAACAGATCTACGACATAGAGAAATGCAGAGAATTCAATATACCAATGCTCATCTACTTTTTATACTACCAAAAGGCTTTAGTCTGTGTTAAGTGGAACATGCTGTGGAGAATTCTCCGAACATCTAATTTCACTCATAAGAAACCTGTACGACAACAGTAAGGGCAAGGTCAGAATAGAGAACCAGCACTCGCTCCCATTCAAAACCACTCCACCTCTTTCCAGATCTCTTTAACATCTATGGAGAATACATAATGAAGGCATTGGATGATTGACATGGACGAATCTCAATTGCTGGTAAAAAGATTACAAATCTGAGATATGCAGACGATACAACACTAATAGCTGCGCCAGAAGAGGAAATGTTGGAATATCTCCTAAACCGAGTGCAGACAGAGAGTATCACTGATAGTTGACCGTTCCAATACTCTGCAATTGACAAAGGCTTTACAAAGATTTCAAATCGTTGACACATCCGAATGAGACTAGGACTAGCGAAAAGTGCAATGAGACTAGCCAAGATTTGGAAAAACAGAGCTATTACGAATAACACTAAAATGAAACTAGCGTAATCGTGGATTTTTTCCATCTTCCGATATGGATGGGACAAAAGAATCAGATTAGCGGGTAATGTCAAGTGTGCACCATAAAGAACACAGGGTGGTTCAGTAAAAAGCGTATGCTACGTGGAAATATTTATTAATCCTTTCTGAACCGGTTTCGGCCCTTTAGGCCATCAGCACTCAAATTCGTCAGATCAAAGCTGATTGAGTGCTGATGATGGATTCATCTCCTAATAATTTATTCTCCCATTTTACAAGTACCCTGTCCATCCTGTCTGATGAAGAGGACAAATTGCTCTGTCAATGTCAAATGTGAAAGATCTATCTCCCTTAGGTAAGTAAGATAGAATAAGAAGTACGCAGGGCTTGTAGCCTAATCCTTCATTTATCTCCTTTGCTTTAGGACTCTCCTTATCCAAACTCTGTGAATCTCCTCTCCTAGGCCCATTAAGGCCTAGTAAAAGAATCACTTCTGGTGATGCTGAGATTAGATTACCCCAGAAACGCCTCTAATAGTATTATTGTTGATATCGTGGTTTTTAAAAACACTTGCTTGTCATTTATGCCAAGCCCCTTCAGCAGTAAGTAATAGATAAAGTATTACTTTTATTCCTTATTTTTTCATAGATCATAGATTTTTATATACCAAATACACAAATGGTCATTGATTTTTTAATGAAATTTTTGCTCTATAAACAATTAAAAATCACTTACTTTGGCCAGTAAAACTTGAATCTCCAGGTCAGCAAACCTTCGCCCTAAGCACATTCTAGCACCATAACCATAAGGTAGAGAAGCAAATGGATGAATCTTTTCTTTCTCGTTTCCTTCCATTTTCATCCAACGTTCTGGTCTGAAATTAGAAGGATCCGGAACATATTCTTCCATGCTACCTGTTACCAAAGTGGGAAACACAACCTGAACCTAGAGAACTCCCGTTTAAACACCGAAATAAGTAAATAAATAATATATCATTACCCCTTTGGGAACTTTATATCCTAGCAAAACCATATCCTCCTGTAAAGTCCTTCCGTTACCGATTACAGTAGAATACATCCTAAACATTAATAACTTAATTCTCTCTTTTTAAAGCTTTTTTCTGTTTATTTACAAACCTGAAAACTTCTTTAACAAATGCTTTCAAATATACCATCTCATTTAACTTCTGTGCGGATAAAGGTTCGTTTTTGTTTGGCAAGACTGTTTTGAGTTCTTGGTAGAGTTTTTCTTGTTGGTCCTGTCTGGTTGCCAGTTGATATAAAATGGAGCATACTGCCATAGAAATCTGAAATTTACACCTATTTTTATATACATTTTAAACAGAAATTTATAATAGATATTCCATTCTAAAGCGTCAAATATTTTGCAAAAAAATATATAGCATATGATTGTGATGATGATAAATAAACATAATGAAATGGACACAAACCGCCGACGATAGAGAGGCATGGAGGAAAGAAGAGTAGACCTAGATGTGTTTGTATACAATGGAGGTGTAAAAAAAAGACAAAATGAAGTGTTATGATGCAAATGGTGTCACAATTGTGATTAAAGACATATGAAGAAGAAGGGGACCGTTAAATGCGCGTGAATACTCGATTTTATATCATAAAAATACGAGGACGATGATAAAAGAAAACAGATCATGGAGAGTATTTTGGAAGCTCGCTAAGACCTCAAGTTGGAGAAAATTAGAACCAGAAATGACCACAAGTTAAAAGAAATTAAATTACTGAATAGTGTTTGTCAAAATTTGAAGAAATGAAAACACAGGCAGTTTACTGAACAAGATCTCAAGCTGTCTGATACAATTAGTAAACTGGTGAGAAAGATAGAAGTCTAGAGTGACTGACACCAAATTACTGGGAAAAAAAGCAGAGTGGAGCAAATTGACTTAGAATGTATTTACCAGACTCAGTAAAAGCTCGACCTCAAAACGACAATATACCAGCTCAGATACTGATTAGACAAGATCTTGGGTCGATAATGCCAAATGATTATCGTTACTGATTTTTGCTACAAAGCTAGATATAGCACTGCTAGATAAAGTACTGCAAAATTAGCGGTACGTTCATATTGGAGAGTGCTCGGGGTGATTCTATGCTCGTCCATTGATTCATCCATTGAATCAAAATCGGACAAAACGAGATTGTCACGACATCTAAATAGAACTTACGTAGGAGAAACCAGGATGAAGAAACCAAGTCAAATCAACTTCAGTGGGTAGAATGCTGCTGGTGGTGGGATTAAAGAAAGGAGAGCTCTTTGCCAAATCTTAAGCAACTCTTGTAGTAACTAAGAGGGTATAGTGAAGAAAATAAATCCTGCTACAGATTAATCTGTTTTTTTATTTACTTAATGAAATAGGCTGGGAAAAAGATGAGATGAAAACCAAGAAAAACAGAATTTTCTTCGTTTGTTTCTCGACTACAAGATGTACTTGCCTTTCGGGCAGAGATTCAGAAGATCTTTGTTGATTAAGCAAACGGTGACGAGAAAATGTTGTATTTGTAACTTTCGTGAACTAGAGAAGACTGTCAACCGTCACGTTGTTAGCTTTTACCACGAATAGGTGGCACTATCGACACCCTGGCTAGTGAAAGAGATCTTCTATTTTAAACTTAAAAACTGGATATTGGCAAGAAGTCTTGAGATTGACTGGATATTGGCAAGAAGTCTTTGAGGATTGACATGGAAAGTCTGTCTCACTTACTACTTAACTGTAAAACTTTGAAGAACATTCTCAGAGAGGTAATTTAAAGTTAATTCCAAAAAAGTGCATATTTATTCAACGGCATGTTGAATACTAGAGACATGTCATACTAGTTATTTCCTCAAAAGTTTTTAAAACCGATCCGATGTCAGAAGCGGAAATAAGAATTTGAACACTTTCAACGGAAACAAATAAACTAAAAATCTTTTTAGGATTGTGCTCTTATTACAAAAAGTTTGTCTGTGAATTAACACAAATTTACAGTGTGCTATTAGTCTTTCGAATGAAGCAGAACATGCCAAAAACCATGGAGAAACACAAATAATTTGCTTTGTTTGACACCAAAATTTGGCTCTTCCAGGACCTAGTGAAGAATTTATTGAGATTTTGGTAACACTGGTGTACCCTAAAGTCTCAAAAGCGACATAATAAAGACTAAATTGTAAGGTGGTTCAGTTATTTTCAAAGTCAGAGAGATATTATTGCTATTGCTAAACGAAGAGAAGGAAGCCAAATTTTGCCTAATTAGAATTTTCTATGCAAAAGTTAGCTAAGAAGTAAAACAAAAAATCAATCTTTACACCAATTAATCGGTTTGAGAGCGTTGATATAANCCNNGNNCCTCTACGGCNTAGGGNGGNNACNAATGCCNTGGCGCNGTTGTNNNNGTCNATTCTACNCNGANTCANNAGATGGGTTCTNCGTTCCACTCNCGCGCGGANNGNTGCTNGNNTAGNGNNACAGCCACCTNTNGGAGNAAGNCTTTCGAGCNAGNANNCTCNGANTNGCGTNCGNTTNNNAGAAGNNGTCCTATGNGTCATCAGTNCCNTCTAATTCCGGCCNGANCGTNNCNNAAGGCCCNATTGGACCTAGGNNNNCCCTCNNCGTCTAANNTGANGACANACCATCTNGCAGTGAACCATTGATNCACGGCCNNCTANGTNAANCGNCTTATNACCCCAATNGNAANTATCAGGNACACNANNACTGNAGANNCGTNTNTTCCGANCCNGNTNGGNTTCCAACNNTNNNCAAANATAGGCTGGGCGNNGCGTTGGCCANCTCANTCTAGCACNTTNACTTTATCAAACGGGGAGGTGTAGATTATTTNGGTAGTCTGTCTAGAACAATATTAGCTAGGACTGGCTGTAGGCCGTATTGATAAGCGAGATTTCCTTGTAGTTTGAGCACCTTGACTTGTCACTTTTTTTGTGGATTGGTATTATGATGCTTTTTTGCCATTTTGTTGATATTGTCCTCTTTCCATATCAAAATAATTAGTTAATGTAAGGATTCACGTTCGTACTTTAGTAATTCTGATGGTATGTTATCCGATCCAGGAGCCTTTGAGTCTTTTTACTGTTTTTTGAATTTTTTCTATAGATGGTTTTTCTACAGGAAGATATGCTGTGTAGTATGTATTTTCAGTCTGTCCTTCCATCGGGTTTTATGTATATTTTTAACAACTTTTTAAAGTAATTTTTCCATGTGTTCAACTGTTTGTGGTTGTTGATTATCATGTCTCTATTATCATCTCTTTTCAACATCGCGACTGACCTAGGCTGATTTTTTGTTTTTAGTTTCTCTTTCTTGCACTTTTTGTTGATACTCTTCCTTTAAAGTTTAGTCGTTTTCTTTTTGGTTTTTACGATGTTTTTTTTTGCTGTCTTTTTTATTTTTTGTTCAATATAATTCCACAAACCTTCAACATAGTATATGCATTGCATCATTTTCATTTTCTTTAAATTTTTCTTCTAGTTCTTGTTTTCCATTATTGTTCCACTGTCCCGTTTGGTTAGTATTTTTGGTTATTCTTACTCAATATCCTGATTTGGAGTTTGGCCCTTACCAGGAAATGAACTGTATCTCCGTCTAAAATCAGTTTTTAGTAATTGAATCTTCAAATACGTTTACCCAGTATGTTGTCCAGTTCTGTAATCGGTATTTATTATTTATCTTTAACAAGGTTGCACTTTTAAGCATACATTTCCGGCGATGTAAATAATCCAATCAAACGGCCAAACTTTTTGGATTGCCAAATGTCCAAATGGACAGATTGGTCGGAATGTATACCAAGTGATGGCACTGAATGTGGACCTGGGTATAAATTTAAATACCGGCATGTTGAAGTAAGAATGGTTGTTTATTGTATGACACTATGAATTAATATTGTTTTTATTTCACAGGTGCTTCCTCGAAATGGAGGCACTCCATGTTCCAAACGAACAACAAAAAAGAAACGGTGTGTTAGAGAGTGTAGTGAATAATGCTACAAAAGCGAGACATTTTATTAATATCATTGTTGTAGAAACAGGCAGTATGCGAGTATAATACATGTATATTGTATTATTACACACAAAACTGAGCTTCTCACTTTTAATTAATCCTGAAAGTAGCAGTTATCCGGGATTGTAATAAAAGGTTAAGAAAAAGGTTGTCTTTAGGTTAAGTGTTCAATACAAGTGTTTAAAAGTTGCCTGGCGTTTAACTAAGGCCGGATTTACCCAACTTCTTAGTCATAGTCGTAATCATAAACTTAATTTTTGTTCCACATACTAAACAAGTAACCAGGACGATTTTGTTTACTATGTGTTGTTATGGACCAATTGTTAAGCCCCTATCATCATCATCACCTATCACATTATTACTCAAAGTTTATACACAAATGCAGAGTAAAACACATCAGATCTTAAAACTCTCAACTCAGGGTCTCATGTCACATTTGAAAGTAAAATCATATTCTTCAATTTTGGTTCGTTTTTTATAATATTGACAACGCAGCCCATTCTCACCTTGATGACGTGCAACTAAAGTTATAATAAACAGGGTATATATTTAGCGTGCAAAAAAAAATATATTACAATATCTTACAAACAGTTAGATAATATGCCTTGTGAATATATTTTAAAACCATTTTTTTGTCCAAGTTAACACAATCAGCATCCGCACAAATTCATTTTAGAGAAAAATAGGTATTTTAGTGTGTAGTAGCATTCTCATTCTGGTCTCTCTGTCATTTTGAACTTCAATTCACCATCAGGAGCATACATAAATGTCACTTTGTAGTCCAGCGGCTTGTGTAAGTATTCCAGCTTGTATGACCTGAATAACTAAAAAAAACATATTAATAGTATAATAAGAGGCTTATAGAGTATATTAAAATACAGTGTAGAGCCAGAATTACGTATTATGAAATATATTATGTAATAATATCGTTTATTATCTGTATACACTCTACACTGTACTTACACTACAGCAATGTATGGGTTTCGTCATCAGAATACAAATAACAAATAAAGCTGTATTGTATGTGTTTCACAAATTATAATTCCTGGTACAGTAGGAAAAATATCAACACCGAAACTAAATCATTACCAAGTAGCTAGTTTAGCAGTGGGTTTTTATTAAAATATTACATATTCAGGTGGAAAGTATTTTATTTCTGCCGAGAGATCAGTGAGTTTTAATTTTTTATTTCCTAAAGAAGTAAAACTGTCCACAGACATTTTGAGAATCTAGTATCTTCAGATGGATCCAGCTATAACGATTTTTTGCCTTTTTGCACCTCAAATATGTAAAAACACGAGTAGAATAATCATATCCAAATGAGCTCCTACTGTTGAGAATGAAGAGCATTGGTTAAAATTTAGCCTCCTTATTATGTAACTGTTAGTCGTGGCGTGGGATGAGAAGGTTCGGCCACAAAAACAGCGACTTGCAACGTTTCGTGACGAAATTGTCATGTTTTAAAGCATTTCAGATGTAATGGGTATTCCAACAGGTTATAGAGGTTGAAAAAGACATGAGTGTCGTGAGAGAGCTTGCAGTAGACAATAGAGTTCAAGACAATTCCAAAGTTCAACATGCATTATGCACATAATTCGGGTCTAGGCCCCAACCTCCATGGCAGGAGGGACCATACTAGAAGATTTTTACACGACTCTAGATACTAAGCTTGTCGATACTCCCAACACAGATATTACAATCATATTGGAAGATTTCAACTCCAAAATAGGTGCCACAAACGTGGACCACCACATGAGACAGGTCGTCGGAGGATTTGGACTGGGTGAGATGAATGAAAGGGGAGAAAAGCTGATGGATTTTTGCTTGCAAAAGAGACACTCTCTAATAAACACGTCTTTGAAGCATCATTCACGCAGACTCTACAGGTGGAAGTCGTCTGGTGACAGATAAAGGAATCAAATAGATTTTAACTTCTGTGAGTAACGTTAAAACTTTTCCAGGTGCGGACTGTGGACTGTCTCCTGAAAACTGCTAGCCAATATTGCCAACCAGGAAATGTGAAGGGTTGCATACCATTGGTTAGTGAAGAGACATGGCAAGTTATAGAATAGAGAAAACAACGGAAGAAAAGGCCTTCTCGATGAAACCGCTTATAGATCACTATTTAAAGATATTCAGAAGAGATGTCGCAAAGACAAAGAAAAGTACATATCCAACATATGTCAAGACATAGAATCACACTCGCATCAAAATGAAATTAAAGATCAAACTTCTCGAAAGAGAATTCAAACCACGCAATTATGCAATTCAAACGGAACATGGCACTGTCGTTGGGAACATCAAAGCAATATAAAACGTTTGGCAGAAATATTGCACAGAACTGTTCAAGGAACAGCAGACCGTAGTTGGAGACGATAGAATTGTCAATAATTGAAATGAAATAACGCACGAACCTGACATACACGCAGAGGTAGAAGAAGCAATAGCACATCTGAATAGAAGAAAATCACCAGGCTTTGACAATATAATGGGAGAACTATTACAGAATTTGGTTTGTGAAGGGTAAAGGTATCAGAAAACAGATCTACGACATAGAGAAATGCAGAGAATTCAATATACCAATGCTCATCTACTTTTTATACTACCTGCTTTAGTCTGTGTTAAGTGGAACATGCTGTGGAGAATTCTCCGAACATCTAATTTCACTCATAAGAAACCTGTACGACAACAGTAAGGGCAAGGTCAGAATAGAAAACCAGCACTCGCTCCCATTCAAAACCTGCAGAGGCGTTCGTCAGTGATGCATTCTCTTTCCAGATCTCTTTAACATCTATGGAGATGACATAAGGAAGGCATTAAATGATTAACATGGACGAATCTCAATTGCTGGTAAAAAGATTACAAATCTGAGATATGCAGACGATACAACACTAATAGCTGCGCCAGAAGAGGAAATGTTGGAATATCTCCTAAACCGAGTGCAGACAGAGAGTATCACTGATAGTTGACCGTTCCAATACTCTGCAATTGACAAAGGCTTTACAAAGATTTCAAATCGTTGACACATCCGAATGAGACTAGGACTAGCGAAAAGTGCAATGAGACTAGCCAAGATTTGTAAAGAGACCTATTATGAATAACAATCGTTGATTTTTTTCATCTTCCGATAATTCCGATATGAAGCAAACGAGAGGACATATAAATAATCAGATTAGCGGGTAATGCCAAGTGTGCACGGTGAAAAACACAGGGTGGTTCAGTAAAAATCGTATGCTACGTGGAAATATTTATTGATCTTTTGTGAACCGGTTTCGGCCCTTTAGGCCATCAGCACTCAAATTCGTCAGATCAAGGCTCGATTGAGTGCTGATGATGGATTCATCTCCTAATAATTTCTTCTCCTATTTTACAAGTACCCTGTCCATCCTGTCTGATGAAGAGAACAAATGAAGAAAGAGGACAAATTGCTCTGTCAATGTCAAATTTGAAAGATCTATCTCCCTTAGGTAAGTAAGATAGAAAGTAAGAAGTACGCAGGGCTTGTAGCCTAATGCTTCACTTATCTCCTTTGCTTTAGGACTCTCCTTATCCAAACTCTGTGAATCTCCTCTCCTAGGCCCATTAAGGCCTAGTAAAAGAATCACTTCTGGTGATGCTGAAGTTAGAGAACACACAAATGGTCATTGATTTTTTAATAAAATTTTTGCTATATAAACGATTAAAAATTACTTACTTTGGCCAATAAAACTTGAATCTCCAGGTCAGCAAACCTTCGCCCTAAGCACATTCTAGCACCATAACCATAAGGTAGAGAAGCAAATGGATGAATCTTTTCTTTCTCGTTTCCTTCCATTTTCATCCAACGTTCCGGTCTGAAATTAGAAGGATCCGGAACATATTCTTCCATGCTACCTGTTACCAAAGTGGGAAACACAACCTGAACCTAGAGAACTCCCGTTTAAACACCGAAATAAGTAAATAAATAATATATCATTACCCCTTTGGGAACTTTATATCCTAGCAAAACCATATCCTCCTGTAAAGTCCTTCCGTTACCGATTACAGTAGAATACATCCTAAACATTAATAGCTTAATTCTCTCTTTTTAAAGCTTTTTTCTGTTTATTTACAAACCTGAAAACTTCTTTAACAAATGCTTTCAAATATACCATCTCATTTAACTTCTGTGCGGATAAAGGTTCGTTTTTGTTTGGCAAGACTGTTTTGAGTTCTTGGTAGAGTTTTTCTTGTTGGTCCTGTCTGGTTGCCAGTTGATATAAAATGGAGCATACTGCCATAGAAATCTGAAATTTACACCTATTTTTATATACATTTTAAACAGAAATTTATAATAGATATTCCATTCTAAGGCCTCAAATATTTTGCAAAAAAATATATAGCATATGATTGTGATGATGATAAATAAACATAATGAAATGGACACAAACCGCCGACGATAGAGAGGCATGGAGGAAAGAAGAGTAGACCTAGATGTGTTTGTATACAATGGAGGTGTAAAAAAAAGACAAAATGAAGTGTTATGATGCAAATGGTGTCACAATTTTGTGATTAAAGACATATGAAGAAGAAGGGGACCGTTAAATGCGCGTGAATACTCGATTTTATATCATAAAAATACGAGGACAATGAAAAAAGAAAACAGATCATGGAGAGTATTTTGCAACCTCGCTAAGACCTCAAGTTAAAAATTAAATTACTGAATAGCGTCTGTCAAAATTTGAAGAAATGAAAACACAGGCAGTTTACTGAACAAGATCTCAAGCTGGCTGATACAATTAGTAAACTGGTGAGAAAGATAGAAGTCTAGAGTGACTGACACCAAATTACTGGGAAAAAAAGCAGAGTGGAGCAAATTGGCCAGAATTTATAAGTCAGGGAAGCTGACAAGAAGCATGAGAAGTCATTAAAGCTAACAATCGTTTTTAGGTGTTTGATTAAGATATTAAATCTACCGGGCAAATTTACAGAAAACAGTTTGAGGCTGAACTATATTATGATCAAAATATATTTCTGTCTTGTCCAACCTTCTATATCACTTAGAATGTATTTACCAGACTCAGTAAAAGCTCGACATCAAAACGACAATATACCAGCTCAGATACTGATTAGACAAGATCTTGGGTCGATAATGCCAAATGATTATCGTTACTGATTTTTGCTACAAAGCTAGATATAGTAAAGTACTGCAAAATTAGCGGCACGTTCATATTGGAGAGTGCTCGGGGTGATTCTATGCTCGTCCATTGATTCATCCATTGAATCAAAATCGGACAAAACGAGATTGTCACGACATCTAAATAGAACTTACGTAGGAGAAACCAGGATGAAGAAACCAAGTCAAATCAACTTCAGTGGGTAGAATGCTGCTGGTGGTGGGATTAAAGAAAGGAGAGCTCTTTGCCAAATCTTAAGCAACTCTTGTAGTAACTAAGAGGGTATAGTGAAGAAAATAAATCCTGCTACAGATAATCTGTTTTTTTATTTACTTAATGAAATAGGCTGGGAAAAAGATGAGATGAAAACCAAGTAAAACAGAATTTTCTTCGTTTGTTTCTCGACTACAAGATGTACTTGCCTTTCGGCCAGAGATTCAGAAGATCTTTGTTGATTAAGCAAACGGTGACGAGAAAATGTTGTATTTGTAACTTTTGTGAACTAGAGAAGACTGTCAACCGTCACGTTGTTAGCTTTTACCACGAATAGGTGGCACTATCGACACCCTGGCTAGTGAAAGAGATCTTCTACTTTAAACTTAAAAACTGGATATTGGCAAGAAGTCGAGATAGATGATCGAGAGTGTTTGGGCTTGCTATACTCCTGCAGCTTTGAAAGCCTTATGAAACCTGTACAAACTGTGCATTGAGGATTGACATGGAAAGTCTGTCTCACTTACTACTTAACAACTGTAAAACTTTGAAGAAATTTTTAAGAATTTCAGAAAGTTAATTTAAAGTTAATTCCAAATAAGTGTTGAATACTAGAGACATGTCATATTAGTTATTTCCTCAAAAGTTGTTAAAACCAATCCGATGTCAGAAGCGGAAATAAGAATTTGAACACTTTCAACGGAAACAAATAAACTAAAAACCTTTTTAGGACAAAAAGTTTGTCTGTGAATTGACAAAAATTGACAGTGTGCTATTAGTCTTTCGAATGAAGCAGAACATGCCAAAAACCATGGAGAAACACAAATAATTTGCTTTGTTTGACACCAAAATTTGGCTCTTCCAGGACCTAGTGAAGAATTTATTGAGATTTTGGTAACACTGGTGTACCCTAAAGTCTCAAACGCGACATAATTAAGACTAAATTGTAAGGTGGTTCAGTTATTTTCAGAGTCAGAGAGATATTATTGCTATTGCTAAACGAAGAGAAGGAAGCCAAATTTTGCCTAATTAGAATTTTCTATGCAAAAGTTAGCTAAGAAGTAAAACAAAAATTCAATCTTTACACCAATTAATCGGTTTGAGAGCGTTGATATAAACTTTGACAATAAAAACTTACTGTATCAATTCCTACTAGTATCAGGTCCAATGCTAAAATATAAGCCGTTTTCGGATCAGGTTCACTTGCTAAAATCCTTTCGACTAACGATAAGTCAGTTTCATTCTTAACAGTCTTCGTTTTCAGCCGCTCCATTGCAACATCAATGTGCTTCATGCAGACTCTAATTGATATAGTAATTAATTTTAATCATTCATATGTATATTCCTTATAACCAAACTCACTCTACAAAATAGTCCATGTTCTTTACGTAACGCGTCCATAATGTAGTTGGAAAAAACCTCCAAAAAGGAAATCTCAGCTCAAGAATGGCAATATTTCTTAAGGCGTACTTGGCAGCTTCAATTATTTTCAGAGCTTCTGAATTGGGTGATAAGTTTGGGTCTAGACAACCCAATCGCACATCCAAGGATACTCTTCCAATACCTGTTTAACTGAGGCTTAGAGTAGGTTCCACTATTTCAGAAGTTATACTTTGTAACTTAATTTTCTTGTCAACTTTAAAGTGACCTTAAACGTTGTTAGATTTAGTCAAATGGTATCAGTCGATTATCATAAATTAATTACTACATGAGAATATGCATTAAGAAGTGCATATTTAGCAATAGCTGGCGGCTTCTTAAAAAGATGAGAAGAGAACGAAATAATCTTCTCAATACTTTGCCTAAAAGTTTGGAACCATTTTCCTAAGAAGATATAAACTGGAATTACCAGTACGTTGCGCTTGGTGTAGCCGTGAAATACCTGCCTGAGCTACAAAACTTCACTGCGAAAACTGTATGGCCTAAAAATTCGAGAAAACTGAGATAAAAGTAACAATTCATTACAGAAACCTGCAGGAGTACTAAGCGATCAGGATATTTCTAACAAGATAGTTCTTGTGCCGAATCTGGTGCCATCTGTACCCAACTCTATAAGGTAATGACGTCCCAGCATATAAGAAGAGATTATATTATGATGTTTCTACTTATTCATTAATTTATTGCTGATTTGAACACCTTTAACTTTAGAGTTCTAGAATTATTTTATAAGCATTTCTCAAATGTCCTAGAATGTGGTGGGACCATATTAAATTGTAGTATAACTGTTGTATATTGGATGATGAAAAGTTATTGAAAGACGAGATAAAAATGGTTTGGTCGACCATTTGAAATTTGACGGTATCGCTTTTTGGCTATTCTTTTTGGTTTCAAGGAAACCATAGCTTAAGCTCCACAAACCATACCGTGTAATCATTAAACACTCACATTCTAAGGCCCATTTGTGAATTTCGTTGTCAAAATCTGCTGGCATTTCCTGCGCCTGATTCTTAATTGCCGTCATTCTGAAATAAAAATTAACCAAAATAGCAGAAAAAACGTTAACAAAACACCACTACCGATGTATAAAGTCATTTGTAACGGCTTCAATTGGTTCAACGTATTTGGTTACTGTCTGCAGCTGCAGAATTGGTTTTTGCACTTTGCTTCTAAATGTCTTCCACGGTTCACCATGGCTGGAAATTGTCTAATATATACTCAAAACGTGGCGGGTGGTAAACACACACTTACACACCGACTACGCCTCCTTCCGTGCCGAAAAATTCTTTTCTTACTTCACTTTTATATTTAACCAAGCATGGCATCGATGGTCGAAACGGAGTAGGACCTTCCTGCCTAAAATTTGATTTTATTCAATGGATGAATCTAATTAATAATGCTTTTCTAGGTTTTGGGAAAATCTATTAGAGTAGATTCTCATTTTGTAATTTTGTAGGCTCTGAGGATGCAAAAAGTAATTCATAATTATAAAAAATTATTACAATACCAGATCAGTACCAGTAAATTCTTAAAATGTCGATTAATTTGTTTCAATACCGAAATGTCGTACATTTCGATATGGACCAGCATTTATCGAAAAGTTAATGCTCTTTCTTATGGATAACGGGTAATTATTAATAAGTTTTTCTTTCTGTTTCAGATAGACGACAATTCAGTACCAACCAGCCAAGAAGAGGACAACAATTTCCCCCAGACCTTCCCCCCGGGTGGCGAGAATTATATTCTCAAAATCTGGAAGATGTTCAGGTTTGTCAGTCAGTTTTCAAAATATTTTTTAAGCTGTATTATGGTATTAAAAAAAGTTTATTTTCTTCGAGAATCTACAAAAACTCATTTAGAGTGTGACAAGTTTTGAAACACATGAACTCGATCTTTGACGTTTTTGGAAAGTACAAGTTTGGACGTTTTCAATTATTATCGCATTCACTTTTCGAGAAAATTCATGTTTTATGAAAAAGCGGACTTTTTAAAACTTTTGCACGCTAATTGGCCTAAAATGTGTATCACCCCAGTATTTTTTGAAGAATAACTTGTGTGACTGTGTCATGAGAATTCATATTCATTATTCATTATGAATACCTATCTGATCCTGTAACTTTGGTTTGATGTTTGGAGCTAATAAGCTTTCTGAATAGTTAACATATTCTTTATAAGAATTTGAGAGTAACATAGGTATTCATCCAAAAATATTTAGGTTATAGATACTCATTTTCCCAGATTTTTTATTTATATAATTGAACGGTCAAACTAGTCTTTGGGAAACTTGTCCTAGGTTATACTCATTTGGTAAATCTTAAAAATGTTACCATGTTATAAATCACCCTGTATACATTAGCTTAAGATATATTTTGGAAACTGACTACCCGTAATAGCTTCTCGATGAGGGACAATCGATACTCCAAAGTAGAAATTGTTACCTTGTAAAATATCTTAAAGTTTAATTGTAGCAAATCTATAAAAGTAATATTAACAGAATCGTAATTTACGCAAAAACGTGTTTTAAATGATGTAAAGGTCATGTTCAGCAAGCTTGCTCACTAGCAAACTAACCAATGTTCTAAGAGCTAGCTTAGCACTAGGACATATTCCAATGAACTGGAGGCAAGTTAGGGCGATTTTCATACCCAAACCAGGGAGACCATCCGACCTGGCTAAATCATTTAGACCAATCAGTCTCATGTCATTTATTTTAAAAACATTGGAAAAACTGGTGGACAGACATATAAGGGATGGTGTTCTAGTAAATAGACCACTACACCAAGACCAATATGCGTACACAACAGGCAAGTCAACAGAAACAGCGCTTTTCCAGGTTGTACATCGACTGGAACAAGGCCTGGAAAACAAAGAGATAACATTGGGTGCCTTCTTGGATATAGAAGGTGCTTTTGATAATACCTCTTTTAAATCAATCATCACGGCAGCTAAAGAAAGAGGACTTGATGACACCTGCTGCAGGTGGATCAAGGGCATGCTCAAAAATAGATTGGTACACTCTTCACTCATGGGAGAAAGTCTTTCAGTGCAAGTAGCTGGAGGATGTCCCCAGGGTGGTAACCTATCGCCTATCCTATGGAACCTTGTCGTTGACGGACTGCTCAATAAGCTGAGCAGGGAAGGCTTCCATGTTAATGGATATGCCGACGACATAGTTATCATGGTGAAAGGGAAGTTCACAAGTATAGTACGGGAAAGGATGCAGATGGCCCTAAATACTGTAGCAAGATGGACGGCAAGTGAAGGGCTGAATATAAGCCCCACAAAAGCCACCATCGTCTCATTTACCAGAAGGAAAAAATTGGATGGAATTGGACCAATTTATCTTCATGGTGAAGAGTTAACATTCAAGGGAGAGGTTAAGTACTTAGGAGTCATCCTAGACTCAAAACTAACCTGGAACCAGCATCTGGAAAAGGTCATAAACAAATCGGTAACCACATTTGCAATGGTTAGACGAATGTATGGAAAAACATGGGGTCTCAGACCTGGTATGGTGCACTGGGTGTACACCAGGGTGATCAGACCAGCAATAACTTACGCAGCTGTAAGCTGGTGGCCAAAAGTCATGCAAAGCACTGCGATACACAAACTAGAGAGGATTCAACGAATGGCCTGTCTAGGCATAACTGGTGCAATAAGAACCACTCCTACTGCGAGCATGGAAGCTATATTAGACCTGCCTCCACTGGACCTAATAATTTTAGGGGAGGCAAGATGTGCTTACCAAAGGCTCCGGGACTTGATTGACCTGCGGGAACATAACAACGACAGGTACAACATCAATTTGGAACACAGTAAGGGATCCAATTCTTGAAATGAGATCGGATTACATGTGTCCTAAATATCACATTCAGAGGAAATTTGAGGTAATACTGGATCAAAAATTCTGGGTAAATAATGCGAAAAAACTGACCCAGGACTGTCTAATATGGTTCACAGATGGATCTAAACAGGAAAGGGGAAGTGGTGCAGGAGTTTATGGCGAGAGACCTAGGGTAAGCATCAGCATACCACTAGGAAAACACGCCACAGTTTTTCAAACGGAAATATATGCTCTGTTATGGTGCATAGAAGAAAACATTAGAAGGACTTACAAAAATAAGCAAATTCTAATAATAACTGATAGCCAGGCGGCCTTGAAAGCACTGCTTACGTGCAAAACATCGTCAAGACTGGTAGATGAGTGTCTACAGAGAATCACGGAACTGGCAGAACATAACAGGGTAAAACTTGTATGGGTACCAGGTCACTCAGGCATTCCTGGAAATGAAAAAGCAGATGAACTTGCCAGGCAAGGCTCAAATGCAAACATGATTGGACCAGAACCATCTGTAGGCATACCTAGATGCTCAACAAGACGGGTCACTGGAGAATGGATCAACACAATACACCTGGAACGCTGGAAGACGTACCCAGGAAATAAGCATGGGAAGCAAGCTATTGCAGGACCAAATAAAAATAAGGCTCAAGAACTGCTAAAGTACAGCAGGAAAGAACTGAAAGACCTAACGGCGCTTCTCACAGGGCATGGACCTGTGAGACAACACCTGTCCACCATGAAAACTATTCGATGATAACCTGGACTGCAGACTATGCGGGGAGGAAATCGAAACGTTTGAACACATCATATGTGAATGTGAAGCACTTGGTCAAAGGCGACAAACAATCTTCGGGAAAACTAAGTTAGTACTGAAAGAGATACAAAGAGCACCAAGCAAGGACCTTCTTCACCTCGTACGGGAAACAGGGGTAATGGACTGGTGTAACTAAAGAACTACAAACATGGGGACAGTACAGTAAGCCATTAGGCTTACGTGCTATCTGGAGCTGACAGCCGACAGACCCATGGAGAAAAGAAAAAAAAAAAAAAAAAAAAAACAGAATCGTAATTTACGCAAAAACGTGTTTTAAATGATGTAAAGGTCATGTTCAGCAAACTTTCTTGGTAAAATTTGCCCGTTAGAAGAAAACGAAAGACTTCTTGAAAAAATAACTAAACTAATTTCTAATTGTAAGTGAAATCAAAACTCAGAGTCGATCTCCACAAATATTTATTAAAAAGGTTGTTAATTGCCTAACATGTTTCGGGTGTATTCAGACACCCATCTTCAGAGGCTGTAAGTTATACAGTGTGTTAATTAAAAACTTATAAAACTAAGGGTATGGAAGCCTACCTTAACTAGATCACTAGTCTGCTGACTGTCATTCTAAAAGGGGGGACAGCTGAACCCAAATGTACCAAGGTGGTTTTTTATTCTGCACGGGGGAAAAAACCTTGATCAAAAACCCAGTTCTGGTACAGAGGTGACAGGTTGCTCCGTTTTTTATTCTCAAAGGGGAAAAAAACTTAATCAAAACCCAGTGTTGATGTCAAAAGGTGAAGTTACTAGCTCGGTTTTTTATTCTTTAAGGGGGAAAAAACTTAATCAAAACCCGAAGAAGTTGAATGATGTAAAAACTGCATGTCTATCTGTAATAAAAAGCATGAGTGGAAATAGGATGTCCTGAAGGGGTGTATATGTAATGAGGGGAGATAAATTAAAGTCAAAAGATAAAATGAAAGGCAAGTCAAAAGGGGGCTAATCTGTATATCTTACCTGAGGAGACCAAATGGACACGAAAGGGACGTCACACTACAAAAAACCGCGGTGGACACTCACAAGTACAACATTTAACAAGTTAAAATGAGGGCGATTTTCCCTTTGTCACTGTGGAGGTGTGACCGTGCAGGGCAACATGGCTTGGGTGCAGCAGGACATGGAGTGGCCAAAATGGCTTCCAACCCACGCCAAGGGCAGGTTGCAGGAAGCGGAAGTCTAGGGGGCAGCAACATATTGCCAAATTCGAAAAAACCCAAAAAACCAAGAAACCAAATCCCCTAGAGAACTGAAAGGGTCAAAACCCCCAGAACCGGACATGACAGACAGCTGACAGCAGACAATACATGTGTGATCGGTCCACTCATCAAAACAATACAGTGTAAACAAATAAAGTTAGGTTAAATTTTTTTTTTTATTTGTTTACACTGTATTGTTTTGATGAGTGGACCGATCACACATGTATTGTCTGCTGTCAGCTGTCTGTCATGTCCGGTTCTGGGGGTTTTGACCCTTTCAGTTCTCTAGGGGATTTGGTTTCTTGGTTTTTTGGGTTTTTTCGAATTTGGCAATATGTTGCTGCCCCCTAGACTTCCGCTTCCTGCAACCTGCCCTTGGCGTGGGTTGGAAGCCATTTTGGCCACTCCATGTCCTGCTGCACCCAAGCCATGTTGCCCTGCACGGTCACACCTCCACAGTGACAAAGGGAAAATCGCCCTCATTTTAACTTGTTAAATGTTGTACTTGTGAGTGTCCACCGCGGTTTTTTGTAGTGTGACGTCCCTTTCGTGTCCATTTGGTCTCCTCAGGTAAGATATACAGATTAGCCCCCTTTTGACTTGCCTTTCATTTTATCTTTTGACTTTAATTTATCTCCCCTCATTACATATACACCCCTTCAGGACATCCTATTTCCACTCATGCTTTTTATTACAGATAGACATGCAGTTTTTACATCATTCAACTTCTTCGGGTTTTGATTAAGTTTTTTCCCCCTTAAAGAATAAAAAACCGAGCTAGTAACTTCACCTTTTGACATCAACACTGGGTTTTGATTAAGTTTTTTTCCCCTTTGAGAATAAAAAACGGAGCAACCTGTCACCTCTGTACCAGAACTGGGTTTTTGATCAAGGTTTTTTCCCCCGTGCAGAATAAAAAACCACCTTGGTACATTTGGGTTCAGCGGTCCTGAATACACCCGAAACATAATTTCTAATTATTACAAGTATTCATTAAGTTCTTAATGGTTTTAGGAATTTCCATATAAAAGAAGCAAGTTAACCCAATACATGATAAACTCACCTATAGACCTTTTCAATTTCGTCGGCATCATACAGAAAAAGCAAATCAGGACGTCCTACTAAGCCGGACAATTTAACAATTTTCCCATACTCTTTATAGAACAGCGCAGATAGTTTGGCGACATCTGAAATATCGTACTGTCCAACAACAGGTAACAATCTCCAAGTGTTTCCTAAAATCGGGATTGGTTTAGGGCCCGGTATTTGTGAGTAAGGTTTCACGCTTAAAGTCTCTTCAATTAAGTTTGCTTTGTTGTTCTCAAAAACCGCACTTTGCGATCGGTTGCGCACGAGACCGACCACTAATTTGTCTGTTTTTTTCATTACCGATATCATTTTGATTAATTTATTGGATTAAAAAAAGATTTCTAAATGTACCACATACTAAAAATACACGAGTTGATTTAGAGGTCACATATAAAAAAATTGGCACCAAAATATAATGCACTTAAACCGCAAAACCATCAATAAACACTGCGGTACCATCGCCGTGGCCCACATTGTCCGACCTCACTTTCTACGGTACGTCACGATGGCTGAAGAGATGGTAGTACTTGCATAAAATTATGAATGAAGGTCGACAGCCTGATTGAATTATCACTTATTATTATTTTGGTCTTGGCATTCTAGTCAAGGATAATACCGAAAAATGTGTCATCAAGAAATTCCTATGCAATCATTACATGATGATAATTTTATCATTTGTATGTGAGCTCGCCAAGTAACTGTTTTCAAGTTTTTAAAGTTTTAAGGGTAGAAATTAGGGGGGGGTTGGAAAATCGAGCTACCTGGACTCTGATGTGTATATCGAAGTTGAACAGGAATACATGATTTTTGTACCAAGAATTGTTTAATAAGTCACATTTCGAACAAAATTTATATCTGATGTACCTACAAGGTTATTCACTATAAATTACCCACCCCTTATCAATGTTATTATTGCTTGTTGAAAAAAGTTACATATAAAGTTTCAATTGAATTTTTTCTTCTATCAAAGCCCAGTTATTCGCAGTTTACAGGGTGAAACAAACATATAAAGCATTTTTTTAAATGGGTCACTCTGTATATTATTACATTTCTGAAACGACGATATTGTGTTTGATTAATTGATATTTCATTAATTGAATTATCAAAATGGTATATTGAAACTAAGAAAAACTTTGTGCGTTTAAATGTTACATTGAAAATAATTAAAACAACAACTATCTAGACTTTTTTGTATTGTATTATTTTCTAGAAAATTCTGATTCTTCTATAAATACCGCTGCTGGGCAATTAAACAAAGTTATTCAAAAATCCAAAAATTTTTTAAAGGAAAATAATTACAGACCCTGCAAAATTTTACTAGTGCAGACTTTAACTAAAAGCGGGTTTACACATTTCAGTTTTGCTGACGCAGTTTGACTGATTCAGTGATACTGAGCACATAAAGGACGTGAGAACACATTTTCATTAAAAATGATCAGTATATTCGTACTTCCAGTAAAAGTGAAAACTATTTCTACTTCATTACGATAATGAATACAAATTCATTGCACGCCTGCTCAAGGTACTTGTTTTCCAATCTTATTTCTGTATATATAAGTGCTGGTTCAAATCGTCGTAGTTTTTTACCTAAAGTCTGGAAAACCTCCAGGGCTTTCCCTCCTGAGCGATAAATCCAAGGCGGTGGCTATGCCACTAACTCGATAGCATCAGCTGCCTCAAACTGTTTCTTATAAATCTGCCAAGAGATCTTACCGTCAAACAATGGGGGTTTTATATTTGCATAGAATTTTGGACTTGCAACTAATTCAACTTCTTTTTCATCAACGTACAACCTTTTGCAAGCTACGACGACTTTTTCCTCCGAGATTTTTATGCGATCTTCAGTTCACTCATCCCACAATCTAACTGGTCTTTTATTTGTCCTTTTATGTCATCTAGTTTACGGTCTTGACAAGCTTGCACTTTCGCTAGTTTGTGTTCTTGGCTTGTTTGCATTGCTTTCAGCTTCTCATCGAACTTGACTTAAATAGGTCGCTTTCAACGCCTCTAACTTGCTGTGCGGGCTTACTTTTATCTCTTTCAACTTGCTGTCTTCGCTTGCTTTCATTTCTTTTAACTTGCTGTCCTGACTTACTTGGTTTGCTTTAATTTCAGCTTGGCTTGATTTGAATTCCTTCATCATCCATAATCTGTTTCACTGCGTCCTCCATTTTCGCACTTTCTTCTCGGGTGCTCACAGGCAATTTCCCCGGTAAGCAAGATATTGTTGTAGAATTCCAGGAGCCATCCCTTTGTCACATCACCAAGATTTCTCAGGAACTCCGGGAAGACTCCATCGGGACCGCCGTGGCGCCTTTCTTTTCTTCATTCTTCCAAGGGCCTCATTCAGCTCAGTCATAGAGAAAGCGTGTGACCATGGAGATGCGAGCGGAAGGAAGCGGTATTCTGTTTTGGCCGCTTTCTTTATTTCCCTAGCGAACGTTTTATCAGCGGGAGAGACCTTGGATGTTATTACAAGACGGTCAGCAATATCATTGGGGTTGATGTTCTGCGTTTTTTTAGGGGGAGGCGCAGCAGATCCAAGCCGTCTCAAGAGGCTCCAGCCCTTCCAGCTAGAGTGGGTGAAATTCATTTCCTCAATAGTTTCCTTCCATCTCCGAGCTCTGGCATTATTGTCTAGTGATGTCATAATTTGATCGGGGATTCGGGGGTTTCCCGTTTTGTCGTACTGGTTTTTAAGTTCTTCGATGTCTCTTGTCCACCCAGGGATGAATTCCTTGCCGTAGCCTCGGGGAATGCTCATTTTGGCGGTCTTGTGTAAGATATTTACTAAGCTCTTGTAGTCCCCTACTGTATGTGTGTTGGATGTCCGAGTCGCCCTCTTTCGGAATTTGCTCAATACTTTGTGATATGCACGTATGGGGAGATCTTGGTTATTTCTACTGACGAAGCAGAGGTCCATATTGTAGTCTCTATGCCATCTTGCCGAATGGAAAGTTTTGTTGTCCTTGGCATCAAAAAGCAGACACAAGTTGTTAGTCCGGCCAATTTCTGACGTTTTCTCCATCACCGTTATTGGTGGCATATCTGCACGAGGTATGATGGCTATTAAAGTCACCTAGGTATACAGAGAGGGGAGGTACAGCAGGAATGACATCCTGTGGCCAGTTTCTGGTAGGAGATTTGTATACTGAGCCTATAGTGATTCCGGATATGAGTACTTTTAATATCTCGAGCACCAATGCAGAGGTAGAGGCGGGTTCAGTGTTAACGTACCTTTAATTTTTTTAATTCAACTATAACTATGATTTTGAAATTGGAACACGATTTCCGTTTAGCTGACTTGGTAATCAAGGGTGGTGGTTAGTGTCGTCTCTGGGTAGTGACCATGGTATACTAATATGCTATGGAAAAAAGTTAACATTGAAACTCCAATATCTCGAAAACTGGTGCGTTTTGACATATGAAAGTTTCATAAAATTTTTCAGAATTTTGCGAGAAATTCAAAAACTTTATAATATAGGAAAGCGTCTATTTGAAAACGTCAAGTTTGACATCATAACCATCACGTTAATAGCCCTGTATATTCCGATCCTACCTCAAAAAATCCGCAGCAAAAAATAATAGATGATGATGATGAGTAAATTACGGAAAAATAATTTTTTACCATCATGGGAAAGGGAATTGCTGGATACGTTTCTTAGTAATAAAAATTAACTGCAAAAGGTTAATTATTGAAATAAAAACAATATTTTTAAGAGCTACTTATATAATTATAATATTGATACTACAGAACAAATATTCAATCAGTTTTCAGTCTATGCTATTTACAAAGAGTACGCTATAAAGTCAGTTTACGATTTTGGATCTACACTTTCCATGGAAGTTTAGCGTTTTTCTTCCTGTATTATAGCTGACAATTATTTTTTTTTAGGTTATATTGACGATTTTTCTTCCAAATAACAACGTTGCCAACTAGTAACAAAAATGAAACTTTTTAAGTACGAATTATTATGATAATCATTACTTTGCTTTTGTAAAACTTTGTTTGATAACTAGCCCCAGTGCATTAACAAACATTATTATACTTGTATGTAAAATAAAGTCTTCTAGAAGAATTTAACACATGATAATAGAGTTCTGAAGCTGAATCAAAGACATTTTTTTTTGGTAAAAGCAACCTGTTTAGTTAAGTTGTACAATAGGGTACTTGCACGTAAAAAAAATAAATGCGAACTTATTCATGTCATCTTAAATCATAAACCCAAGTTAAGTGCTTTGTAAAGTTTTGATATGTGACAATGTGCTATAACAAAGTTATTCAAAACCAAGAATGAAATATTTAAATGTAGTATACGATTTTTTTTGGCATCATTTGATAAATGCGTGCTTGTCCATTTTTATCAAGTAATTTCAGCACTCTCATATTTTTATTGTTTTCTATTACGGTTTCTATCATGCTGTTGTTGTGATCCCTTATGTCTCTCCTTATACTCCTTTTAATTTTATGTTAAGTTCTCTATAGTTAGGGTCACTTCTATGTGTGTTTTTCTTATATTCATAAGGTCTCTTGTTTTCTTTTTTAATCTTACTGCATTTTGGTTTTTCCCCGAACCGATCTGTTTTGTCGCTGTCTAGCAGCTGTTTACGCTATTTTCCAATTGAGATCCAAAATAACATTAACGGTAGTCTGGGCCCAATAGAAGGGACATTTGACCATAAGTGTCGACTGGGCTCCAGAATCTTGAAATCTTTTTTGATCAGTTTTTGATGGACCAGACCCAAATAGCAAAAAATAAATTCTTCCTTTCCGTTCCAAAGTTAATTTTGATTTTTGCCCTTATCAGTCTATTCTGTCACTGCCTGTATTAAATATCGAATGCTTTTCACAAAAACACACAACGACACAAGGATAATAACAGTAACAGGCAAGTACCTAAACAGGAAAGTTGAAAAACCTATTTTAACAATAATGTCTTTAACCTTCTTCTTTGAGCAGCCTTTTGCACATCCACTCCTGGACATAGCCCTCCCCTTGCTGCTTCCATTTCGGTGCACGCATAGTTATATGGCGGATCCTTTACTATTATTTTTCTGACAATGATGTTCTTTTACTTTAGTCTGACAACGTTCAAGATATGCCACTTAATATGGAGGCTTAATATAAGATTTAAGATTTTTTTCCATTGATCATACAGGGAAAATTATATTTATTATTTTCACGAATTGGGTAGATCCAAAAAAAATCCTGACCAAAATATACAACTAAAATATTCAGAAAGTTAAACGTGAGAATGTGAAATAACGTGATTATTATTATTATTATTGTTACTACTATTGGGACTATTCTGTTCCTGTTGGTTTTTGTTTGTGGTGCAATCCACTTGAACTCTTCTTCGAACTGATAGATCGTCTGGAACCCCTGGAGATAAATCTTGAGGACTTGGAGAACTCCTCGTTGGCGAACATGGATACAGTTCTAATTGAGAATACTCTGCAGGTTTGCTGTGATGAGGTGCCGAAGAAGGTGGAGGTACCGAATGAGGTTGAATCCCGCTTGGAGGTTTTCCTAAAAATACGTAATTTATTTACTTTTTAACTTACTATTAGTTTGACTGCTTTAGTGGCTAAATAAATTAACTCTCGATAGAAAGAGTGTTTTAAAAACCTATTAAACACAAGAAACTCAGGTTATCCTGTTTCCGAAACCCCAAAAGGACCCGTTGTCTCCCCAGAATTATCGGCCAATCAGCCTCCTGCCATCCTTGGAAAAAGTGTAGAAGTTATCATTCTCAGGAGGCTAAAGGAGCTAGAAGAGGACCTGCACGTCTTCCCCGACGAGCAATTTGGATTCCGGAGGACACTATCAACGGAACTCCAAGTCCTGAGGATGACCGAGTACATCACGGAAGGGTTCAACAGGAAAGAAGCGACAGGAGCCGTGCTGCTAGACGTCTCCAAGGCCTTCGACAGGGTTTGGCACAGCGGACTTCTAATCAAGATGCTGGATGCCGGATTTTAGTCGGCCTGGTAAAACTAATTAGATCTTTTCTTTCAGCTCGTCGCTTTCGAGTCAAAATCGACAGCGCCAAGCTATTCAAGTTACAGGGAAATGGAAGCAGGAGGATGGAGGAGGATGGAAGAGGAGACCACAGCATTGGAGAAATGGTGCAACAAATGGAAGATCGACCTAAACGCGGAGAAAACGCAGGCCATAGTCTTCAATAGAAGACCCAAGATGACGATTGAAGGCAACGTCAGGTTAAAAGACATGGACATCGAGTGGCGCAACGAGGCGACGTACCTTGGGGTCAAGATGGACCAAAAACTTACGTGGGGAAGCCACATAGCATACGCTAGAGAGAAAGCTAGAGCGACCAGAGCAAAACTGTACCCCATGACAAGCAGGACATCGAAGCTGGCACTTTGGAACAAAGTGACGCTCATCAAGTCGGTTCTTCAACCGCACCTGACCTACGCCTCGGCCGCGTGGGGTACGCGGCCAAATCGCATCTGAAGAAACTCGAAGCTGTAGAAAACATTGCGCTCAGGACAGCGGTGGACGACTTGGTGCATCAAAAATGGGACATCCAGCGAGACTTGAAGTTCACCACCGCAACGGAAAGGATCAAGCAGAGCGCAGTAAAGATATTCCAAAAAGCGGAAAGCAGCGAAAATCAGTTCCTGCGAGAGTCAGTCAACTACAACCCGGAGCTAGAAGCACCCCACGAACGACCCCGATTCCAGCTATTGGATAACGGGTAATTATTAGTAAGTTTTTCTTTCTGTTTCAGATAGACGACAATTCAGGACCAACCAGCCAAAAAGAGGAAAATTTCTGGACTTGTAACGACTTCCTCTTCCAGACCTATCCTTTTCGTCTTCAGCGATGGGAGGGTAAAAGCAGTAGTCTTGCTTAATCCATCTATCTGAGACCGCATTCCCTGCCAAAGAATATTAGGAAGAAACTCAGGGAGGTAATTCCACAACCTTTTCATCTCCGACAGAGTCTTATTAATCGTATTATACAGGTAAATTGATAAGTGCGAATTTTGGTACTGTTCATTTTAAAAACTGTATATTTAGGCCCGTATAAGAGCATATACATTAAAGTATTTTTTTTAAATGTGGTGGTTTCCTATATGCAAAATTATAAAATAAAATGGTAGTTACCTGAAATCAGCAAAGGAGGAGAACTCATTCCTAAACATCTCATTCTCCAAGCGTCCTGAAGAAGCTGTAGCCTGGCTTGTTTCCTCCACTTCGCTCTACGGTTTTGAAACCATACCTGAAACAATCAAGTCACATTGTAAGACTTTGTTTTGTTTGATTAGATTGGCTCATTTGCCTCATTTAAAGTTTTTATTAACTTGGCGACTTTTGTGTTTACAAAATTAACTGAAGTATACAGGGTATCCGTTTTACGAGCTCAGCCATGGGTATCTCGGTTAATTGAAGGGATACAAAGTCGGTTAAATTAGGGCAAAGCTGCGCGGGTTTTGTAACATGTTGTTTTAAATATGATTTAATTTCGACTACTTTCTGAATTATCCGGAAAAAAGCGAAACTTGGAAAAATGTTTTTAATTTATTCTGGAATCTATTGAACTATTTGAAGAGACAAATCAAATTGACTGACAAATTGTTATAGCCACTTTTTCTTGTCTACAACAAGATTTCGATTTTCCAAAATCATCATGAATTTTGTTTTTTTTATAGGCGCTATTTTGGATTTTTGCATTTTTAAATTCAGTTTTTTTCCTGATTACAATGCGCTAACAAAAACGTATTATTTCTTGCATAAAAACCATTTTTTGAAGAGTCTGGTATGTTAGATTCCTATCCAATATGGAATTATTTTATATCCTGATTTTATCCTACAATATGAGCAAAAAATCATAATACGACAACTATCAGCATGAATTTTATAACAACAATAACTATCTTGTTACTATTAATGTCTAGGTATTAACCTAATAACATGTTTAAGTGATTTAAACGTTTTTCAGAGTCTGATAATGAAAAGTATCGTTTATGACACGTCCGAAATGGTTTTTTCCGACAAAATGCAAATGAAGCGGTATTTTACGGACGGTGAGTAAATTGTAACACTTTCAGAAAAGCAATTCACTTAAGTTTGGCACAGATTAAATACCAGAGAAATTTCCATTAGGCCCAAGATAATCAATTTACATTCACAAGGACCATAGTAAAATAAATTGACACATCCCATCAGACAGTTTGGAGAGTCCTAAAAAAAAACAATAATATCGCCCCTTTAAAATTCACATATCCCAAGTGTTGTATCCAGAAGATGCTCAACGACGAATAGCGTTTTGTAGAAGTGTTATGCTTCGTTTGGAGCAAAATCCCCATTTTCTCTCCAATCTTCACTGACGAGTGCAAGTTTACCAACTCAGGCATGTTCAATCGACACAATGAACATATCTGGTCTCTTAATATTCCAAGGGAACATTAAATGTATAGATAGGCCTGTTTGGTGATAGGATTATTGGCCCTTACATTTACGAAGAAAATTTAACCGTAGATGGGTATTTGCACTTTTTAAAAACATACCTTACAAATTGCATCGACGAAAATATTTGCATTAATCGTTTGAATAACCTTTGATTCCAGCAGAATGGTGCTCCACCACATAATGCTAGGAGAATAACCGATTATTTGCAGGAATTATTTCCACAGAGACTGACATCCTTTGCTCGGCACGCTCACCAGCTCTTTGGCTATTAGATTTTTATTAATGGAGAACTATGAAAGATTTATAAAACTGTACCGACATTATAACCACTAATAAGAAAACGAGATGTTTTAACTTCATAATGGTTTTTATTTTATTTTATTTTTTGATATTCAGTTTTACTCTGTGTTACAAATTGAAAACGTTGATCCTATTTTGTAAAGCTAAAAAACGGCTAGATTTCGATGAAGTAAGAGAAAGTAATTTGGAGCATGTTGTTGCCTTTCTGGATACTGATAAGTAATTTATACATTCGTATGAAATGAGTAATAAATATCATATCTCGTTTTTTTTTCACTTGGAAAGGACATTTTTATAACAATATCACACCAAATTAGTAAATGTATGTGACATCCAGTCGGTCATTTCCTCCGAACTGCAAGCCCAAATTTAACATGTGATACATCATCGTAATAAGAAAAAAAGCTGAATTTAAAATTGAAAAAATTCCAGTAGGCGCCCGTATAAAAAAACAAAGCTGGTGGTGGTTTCGGGAAAGCAAAACGTCGGATTCGAAACTTCCGCGATGTTGTAGAAGAGAAAACGTGGCAACAATATGTGAGTCATTTGTATTTGTTTCTTCAAAAAAGTTCAGAAAAAACTAAAATCGTTTTTCCAAAATTTGACTTTTTCCGGATAGTTCCGGAAGTAGTCGGAATTTTGTAATTTTTAAAACAATATCTTACAAAGTCCGAAAATGACCATATGATATGACAGTGACATTAATTGTCAAATAGGTTTTTTGATTAATGCTGCCAACTTAAAGGAGTATATGCAGGGCATCTTCAACTTCTAATTGGACGTTGCTATTTTAGTCAACAATGAAAACTATGTTCTTTGCTCAAAGTTTAAACTTAGATAGTTGCAAACTACTGATTACAGGAATTTTCGATGAACATAAAAATGTATCAAAATTGTTACCAATCCATTAAAAAAAGTGATTAATTTCGCTGGTCCCAACAACTACGAATAGGTTCTAAAAATTCAAAAAGACCATCAAGAAATGCATTTTTTTACTTTACGTAATAATCCGAAATCACCTTTTGCAAAAAGGTAGATCTTTCCGAAACGTTTGGAATACCATGCATATACTTTTCTAACCATAAACTCTCGAATTCTACACGTACCTGTCTAGAAATGAACAAAAACATTTGAAGAACCCGAGGGAATAACGATAAAAGTCCATTATTTTTATGTGTTTAATCGTATTGCGACTTAGATGAGATGAAAGAGCAGTTCAAGATGAACATTTTGAGTTATTTAGGCTCCTAAAACTCAAAAAATAACCGAGATACAGAATTTTTAAACTTTTAGATAAAATTTCCAAAAATTTCGAAAATCTCGGAATCGGTCAGAAGTACGGAAATTTGCAAGACACCGAAAATGTTAAAAATTACTTTCTGAACCCAGTGAACTCGGTTTACAACCACTGTAAACCCGGTCACAATTGGCAGAGCGTTAGTTTCAAATTTAACTGTTTATCCTTTTGGTCTTTGAACACTCTGTATAAGTTCAATCGTGTTCCTATTAGCACGGTGTGAAAGATCAGTTCAAGACAAACTTTTTGAGCCTTTAAGAGTCGTTGAAACTCCAAAAATAGCGGAGATACAAAAATTTCAAAAATTTGACGCAAATTCCAAAAATATTGAAAAAGTTGACTCTCAAAACTCTAACAAAATCTCGAAAACTGTTACGGAAATTTTGCAAGAGACCAAAAATGTGCAAAAACACTTTCTGCACCCAGTAGGATAGGTTTACACCCACTTAGAACTGGGTAAACGCGGTCAAAACTGACAGAACATTTGTTTCAAATTTAATTATTTTACTTTTTAATTTTTGACTACTCTATACATGCTCAATCATGTGGCCGGTAGTACGGGGTGAAGGAGCAGGTTCAAAAGGAGTGTTTTGAGCTTTTTAGAGTCGTTGAAATGGCGGAGAGACGGAACTTTCAAAATTTTGATGCAAATTCCAAAAAAAAAAAAACAAATCAGAATATCTCTCTAAAAGTAGAATAGTATATTGGATTTTGACATATTCGAAGAGAGCAATTTTTTTGGATATAATGATGAATCATATGGCATGGTTCAGTTTTGCAATTTTGCGGAAAAATCAAAAATAATGTTTTGATTGTTGATGAGATAATTCAGAGTAATTGACATTTTGTCCACTTTTTCCCTTTAAAACATGAACATTTTTAATTACAATCTTTTTTTAGCCGATTAAGTAGAAATAATTTTTTTTTATTTGAATTTTAGGTTAGAATTAAAAAAACTGTAAATATTTCTCAAATTATTGAACAAAATTAACGTAATTGACAACTATAAAAATACAAAATCATTTATGTCATTTTCACATAGTTTTCAAAAATTCAAAAAGCGTGTTTTTTGCATTCAGAAATTGATGCTCTGGAATTTTTAAAGTCATCTAAAATCAGGTTATAATTTTCAATTTGCCATTTTTACCCTGTTTTTCCATTTCAAATAATTTTAAAAATGTTCTAAAAGTGTGTTTTTTCATGGATATTGATTGCAGAGTCATCTAAGCAGTGTTGCCAAGTCAAAATATTTAATAATCGGTCAGAAAATAGTAGATCAAAAAATAACCAAGTTTTATAAAGAAAACAAATTTTATTTTACATTATCACACAAGCTGTTTTCTAATGATGAATGACAAATTTTAATAATCGATTTTACATAAAAAAGTAATGCCAGTTTGCTATATAAACCATACTTCAAAAATACAGATTTTTTTAGCACAGTTTTACAGTTTTGACGTTAGTGACAGTTGTCACGTGGTTCTAGAACACTATTTCACTAGTCGGTCACGTGACAATTGTCAAAATAACTGTCATAAATCATAAATCTCAGAAACACGTCTTGTTTCGTAAACTGTGTTAAACTGTAAATTCTAGACAAATTGTGACCATTTTGACATTAGTGACAGATATCACGTAGTTTTAGAGGATAATTTAACTAGGCAAGCACGTGACTACTGTCAAAAGAACTGTCATAAATCTCAGAAACACGTTTTATATCGAATACAGCAAGAAAACTTTTCTAAACACTGATTTGAATTTTTGAGCACAGTTTGACAGTTTTGACGTTAGTGACAGTTGTCACGTGGGTCTATATCTTAGCTCAATAATGTTCAAGACGGTAACGTAAAAATTGTCAAAATAACTGTCATCTCATAAACACGTCTTGTTTCGAAAACTGTAAGAAAACTGTGTTAAACTTTAATTCTTGCAGATTCTAGGCAAACTTTGACAGTTTTGACATTAATGACAGATATCACGTGGTTAGGTTAGGTTAGGTTCAATTAGGTTAGGGAGGAAGTTAGAGCCTAATTTAGCTATGCAGCCACGTGACCCACTTGGAGTAAGAAAATAACTGATTTAAGCATATTTTTTGAATCTTTATTGAATTTCCTATTCAATAACCTGAAAAACAGTACAAAATTTAGTACAGTCAGGGAGAAAAGCGGTGTCAAAGTTTGAACTGCCAGAAACACAGNATTCNCGTTACCNNNTNCCTTTNTNTATCAATANGACNGTCGGGNANTAAAAGCGTCCCATGTGTATGAAAGCGCTGGAGCCANNTNAGNGGATTNTCNCNTCCTATNCANGGCTNNTNANAGNTGGAGAGGGNNGNNACACAGATCCCNCAGNCTATCGATCTTTACAGCACCCTTTNNCCTAAAGANGCAGCNTCAANTCACACNTNNTCANTAACGANAGCGCGTTATAAGAAAATNTTTAACTNTNGCACATCCTAGTTGNTCCGNCCGNTCNGNTTNCGCCATNCTCTAAGCCNCNANACCGNACCNGCCCNCGGGACCNCATGGCAGTGACANATTGCTCCACAGCTNCTGNAGACNGGATCNAGAANANAGCNGTCTACATNCGGGCNGNGNATNAATTCTGNNGGTTAGNNNAAGNGGCNGNAANACGGGGCACNGCTTGNNANNNACTCTTANTNTNGCACGATCTANNAAAGCCGGGANGCNTAAANCACTGTAAATGATCTGTTCCTCTTGGTTTATAAATTGAAGTTTAACTGTTATTGTCTCGATCCTATTGCAGTTGTCGCGTCCACCGAAGTTATATCGAGAGTAGGCTTGCTGAAGACAGCACTGCCGTGTTTTGAGTGAGATAGGGCCTATTGGAGTTCTCATCTCTATATGTTTCCTATACGCATAGTATGCCGCATTGAGTAACGCAGTTGTGACAGTAGGTCCTCCTTATTTTTTTGTGTTTTCCTAGACATTCACACTGATAATAATTGTCAAGTTTTGAGTGCATTTTTATTTCCAGCTTTGGTTTAATTCTGTAGCCAGCGATACCTCTATGTCTGAGTTTTTTGTTGGTTGCTTGTTTACCTCACTTACGTGTCCCGTTTTATGTCCCTTTTTCCCCCATGAGAAGGTACTCTAACACCTTGTAAATTTTTTATGTTTATTTTACACATTTTAATTATCCATAAGATAGGTTTTAACTTTTAACGTCTGATTTACTTTAGTGTTATATGTTGTATTTTGTATTGTTGTTTATTATTTTTGTATGTAATTATCTTTAACTTTGTCGACGGAACTTGTCTTGGATAGTCTAAAAATGTTGTGTTATTATTCTCTGTAAATGTAATATTCTTTTAATAAAATTTATTTTTAAAATAATTTTATAAATTGATTGAACAGTATAAGATAGTAAATATATACAAATTGCTCTCACAGCCTTAATTAAATTATAAAACTATTAACGCCTTCATGTTACTCGTACTTGGGACCCTTGTTTTTCTTCCCAAAAATTTTCATTAAGTTTCTCGACATGAAGTATGGCTTGCTTTTCCCATCGTTTTTTTCGCAGTCCTCCACTAAAAAGATATAATTAATAAAGTTTGCAACCAATAATGTTATAAAATAAAACCTACAGAAGCAAAGGAAGAGCGTATCTACCGCCATACTATACACGCTAAAGAAAAGCGATGATATCAAGTACGTAACAAGCATTATGGTCACAACCGGCACCAGACCGTAGTTTAGATCCGAATTGTTCATAAAACTAATTACGTCAGTGGCAAAAAATATGTATGAGACTGCTCCCACTCCTGACGTCACCAGCAGTTTGCTTAAGAAGAATAAAAAGTCCGTCACCTGAAAATAGGAATAGTTTTTATTAGCATACCACATACATTACATTAATTTGTTTAATAGGTAGTTGAGATATACTTAAACTGTTAATAGTGCAAAAAATTTAATCAAAATATATTTAAAGTTTGAAGTTTGAAGACATTCAACAGCGGCACTGAAGAAATAATAATTATGACCATTTATTTTCATCATCGTGTTAAATGTCACAAATTTGCCTCTGTTTAGAAGACTACAAACTATTCTATTCTCTGATCTGATTGTATATTCTATTCTATGATATCTGATTTGAAACAGTGAACGAACTGAAGTTCTTCTTCTTTAAAAGCCTTGACAACCAGTTTGGTGTAATTTCCTGTTGAAATTTTCACCCTGTTAATTTGGAAAGTTGTACGTTTTTTCTACAGCACATAGTAGCATGTAAAGCTAGCCATTACAAGCTGAATCGAATGGTAATAATATACGACCTATTTGAAATAGTGTACTTTTTGGCCTTTGATGCAACGACAACCAGTTTGGTGTAATTTCTTGTTGAAACAAAATTCCATTGATAGGGTATATCGTGAAAAGATGTAGTAACATATGTATATTTTCAAATAGAAATTTTGGACAAGGTCAAGATAAGAAGAATTAGTCAGTTTGGCAATAGTGCGAACCATATTGGTAGAATTTGATCACATCTCTTACCAAAATGGTAAAATTTGGTAACATTTTGAACCAAATTGGAGCACCTGTTAGTTTGAAATCAACTGGAATAAAACTGGCAGTTTGCCAACACATTTCATTCCAAAATGGTAGAATTTGTGAGTTTGCCAAGACATCTCAAACCAAAATGGTAGAATTGGTCAGTTTGGCAACATTTTGAACCAATTTGGTAGAATCTGTTAGTTTGGCATTATCTCGAACGAAACTAGCAGGATTTGTCAAGAACTTATACATACCTTATCAAGTACAAACACTCTGACTATGTTCCTCATCAGTAACATGAAGGCGTCTTTGGCACTTGCGCAGAAGTTTTTACCGTGAATAGCACACATTATGTACGCGTTCTTATTAATGAATTTTAAGAACTTCTCTAAACACCTAAATCAGAAAAGTATAAATAAATAGTGAAACTATCTCATGCCTTCTGAAACCTACCAAAAGAAGCACTTAAGACAGCACAAGATTGCTCTGGTAAATTGGTTGTCGTACTTTTTCAATTTGCGATCAATATATTCCAATCCCAGTCGGATTATTCGGCAAATGGCTATAATTAAAGAGCCAAAAGCCAAAGTTCCTAAGTGGTACCTGAAATTGGTTTATTTTTATTTAATCGATCTGTTAGTAGTCATAGTTGAATAAGTGTACCTAATAGTTCTGTAGAAAGCCGCGGTAATTGCAAAAAATGGTAAGGTACTCTTTTTAACTGTCCAGTACCATTGCGCAAACACCTGCGCTAGTACCATCTGTCCAAGAGCTGATACGAAGAAAGCCAACCAAAAGAATCCAAAAACGTTTATCCCTGAAACAAATGTGTAAAGCAACATGAAAGATTTAGAAGGTTTGTTAAGGTAAACCTTGCAAATAGGGATAATAAGCCTGATTAGCAATCCCTGAAAACTTGCAGGTGGCATTAATGCACGCGGGATAGTTATCCTTTTGTGCACTGAAGTCGTCAGGATTACAAGTAGCGTTTTCCTGAAAACGAGTTTTTATCAGTACAAATTAATTAACATCGTAAGGGGCAAAGAGGGTCATACCGTCCAGCCGGATGCACTTTTACAGTTATCCGTTAGTGTAGAATAGTGATACTGCGATTCGCCGGTTGTGGCTAAAAATACTCCGACGCTAATGGCATATGCCACTGTACCTATTTGCAAGAACCACGGGATAATGGGGAAGAACAGGACGGACGTCACTGAACTCACAGCCCTAAAAATGAGAATAGATAATATGCACATAATTGTTATTGTCATGAGATTAACTAAAATTGAATAATTATTAGCAATAACCCTACCTACACATTTGTTTTAATTCAAATTACATTTCACATTTTCAAGCTACTTTCATGAATTAAAAAAATATATATAACCCTTTATTGAATCATACATTCTCTTGACAATATTTTGCTGAAATTTTGGATGTTTCGGTCTCTTTTATTTTTTTTATATAATTTTATATGTATATCTGCATTTTTCATGTATCAAAAACACATTCCAATTACATTTTAGTAATATTTTAAGTACGATGCTGTTAATGATCTTACAAGTGACTAGTGAGAAAGCCAATACAGAAATAGCTATTACAAAGCCAGAAGAGCAGAAATTAATGAATATGTTTACAAGAAACATTCTCGGAAGGTGAGAACTCAAAAACAAGAAAAGCAGTTTAAGAAAGATACTGATGACATCAAGAAGGCAAAAAACCGAAACGGACAGGTAGAGGTTGCAAAAACAACTGAAACTTTAAAGGAACAATCAAACAAAGAAGCATAAAAATTGATTGAAAAAATCCTTTAAGGATGCGGAATTTGAAATAAAACTTTCCTCAATTATTCACCAAAAGCCCAATACAAGCAGTTTGCAAAATTTTGAAATAACCTTCCTAATTGCAGACCAAGCAAATAAAGCCACAAAAGGTCAAAATGATGCTTTGCAGCAACTTATTAGATAAACTATGATGATGCTGAGAACGCAATACTTTAATCGAGAACATCAGTTGAAAACAGCACAGGAAGAATCTAGAAGTATTAATGGGCTCATTCGTTGAGAAAAAGTAAGAAGACCCAAGGATGTCTGCTAGATTAACTGTAGAGAAAAAGCTGTAAAACACGTCAGAGATGTGATGATGAAAAATCCTGAAAAACACTAAAGTTTTACACATCTGTAGAAGCAGTAGAAGATTTCAGATTTCATTCATGGTGAAGAAGATCATAAATCAAAAACGTTAACTTTCTTATGAGTGAAGATTATTTCTTGAGATTAATTTTTATTTAGGTATAAGTAAAATCTAGCATTAAAATACGCAGTAAAAAAAACCATGGTAGACACCAACGATTCGCTGCGGCACAAATCCACCCAAATAGCAGAATATACAAATATAAACCTACTTGGAAGAAACCTAACATCAGGGAGAGAAACCTACATACAACTACATAGAAAGCCTGGCTGAAAAAGTGGGTCTAAAAGTGAATGAAGGTTAGGAACAAAGTATTAATACAGATCCGAAGCAATCGGAAAAGAAGCCAGAACTGTACCTTCCTGGGCTGTAACATATCCGGCATACGGGACGAGATAAAAGAAATCCAACAAAAAATCAGTAATACCAAGAAAGTACCGACATTTCGGCCATAATCAGAACCGGGTATGTCCACAAGGAAACAAAACTGAAACTTTATAAAACAATAATACGCCCAGTGCTATGCTATTGGAGCGAGGATTAGACGTCCTCACAAAGAGCGAAAACAATGATGAACGCGTTCGAAAGAAAAATCTTACACAAAATATATGGGCCGGTTCAAGAAAACAGTGGAGAATAAGATACAACCACGAGATCTACCAGCTCTTTGCAGAAGCAGACCTAGCAACTACAATAAGATTACAAAGACTTAAATGAGCCGGGCATGTACAAAGGTTGAAAGAGTCCAGGCAGAAGACCGGTAGGAAGACTAGGGGTGAGATGGGTTAGACAAAATCCAGGAGGACGCTCCATCCATGCTCGGAACTCCAAACTGGAGAAGGACGGCGGATGACAGGAATACCTGAAGGAGGAAAATAGAGGAGGCCAACACCCGATTTGGGCTGTAGCGCCATTGGATGGATAAGTTCCTGTCAGAAAACCATGACCACCCATTATTCTTTACGTACTAAACCCATCGGCAAAGAAGAACAAACCAACCTTGTAAGTATCTCACCGGGCCCGACAGGGTCTAGACAAGTAAGCCAATGTTTTCCCATTTACAGAAACAAATTGCTTTCTAGTTGATAAGTATGAAGTAACGAGATTCCTCCATGTTTCGATAATCATTATTTTCCTTCAATTTGTGGATGTGTGAGATCGCACAGAACCACCAACCTTATCATGAAGCTTCAACCCATTTGTAACTTTATCCAACAGAAAAATTAAAGCAGCTATTTTCATATTGAAAAGTAGTAGCTCATATGCCCAAAGTGGAGATGGTCTGAGAACTCAGTCGATCTCCACAAAATATTTATTAAATAAGTTGTTATCTGCCTAACATGTTTTGGGTGTATTTAGACACCCATCTTCAGAGGCTGCAAGTTGTACAGTATGTCAATTAATTACTTATCAAACTAAGGACATCGAAGCCTACCTAGTGATCTAGTTAAGGTATAAATATTGTCATTGAAACATGTTAGGCAGATAACAACTAATTTAATAAATATTTTGTGGAGATAGACTCTGAGTTTTGATTTCACTTATTTTCATATTGTTTTCACTCAAACCATATTGATCAAAGTAAATAAATTTCTTTCTTCAAAATATGCAATTATTTGATTTTGTTTACAAATTTTTGGTTTTGTCTATTTATTGTTTTTTACGCTAGTCTAAACATACTACTTGCTATTTTGCTATGATACATACCTGCTTCCTTCTTTAATCAATGCGATCGCCAATAAAATCCTTTTTCTCAAGAACAGCAGTACCAGTAAAACAATACTCAAAATAGTCACCATAATGATAAATGTGGCAAGCAAAGCATCACGTTTTGATTTGGACGCTGATAATTGGGTTTCTTCGTAATTCTTTTTCCACGTTTGCCACGCCGCATAGGAAAAGTATGACCCTACATATTCACTTTTAAATTGTCACACTTTGTATTAATTATTTGAAGTTACCTGCTGCTAGAGCGGCTACGGCACCAGCTATGGAAATCCACACCATAATGCCAGCTATCCATCTAAGAAGCATTTCGGGTTATAAAATAAGAATTGTTATAAATAATAATTGAGTATATGGAATAATACCTTAGCATTAGTATGTAAATGATGCAAGCCAGCAGGGCCAAACCAACCCCAGCGAGGATTTTCCACCAAGAAGTTACCAGATCAGCTATAATTTGTTGGGCAAACTACAACAGATAGACGGTAGAAGTTGTATGTATTGTATTTTTGTTAATTTGTTTTGACTAGAGGGATATTCCTTAATGTCACGAGGTTGAATAATGTATAAAAAAACCAAAACTATTAGTTGTTCAAAACATTAAGGATGACCCCTGTATACATAATTATATCTACAGGCATGGAAAGTTATATAATACGAAATCAACAGTAAATGCTTTCTAAAATGAAAATGAAGTCAATGGTAACAATGGCACTGAACTTCTCAAGTCACAAGTAATTTAATTTGACAGCTGATCGCATGATATCAATCATGGTTTCTGATGAATTGGTCATGCGACCAACTAACAAATCCAGTGACACTTTAAATTTCAATGATTCTATCTTTTTGCCATTAGATAACTTTGAATTGTCCATACCTGTATGCTCTAAATAGAATAAAGCCAAACAAGCAACATGCAAAGCAAAAATATATTCGAAAATAATCTTATTGGAGAGGTAGTATAGCTAGAAACATATATTTTAGTTACAATGTCTATTACTAGTACCCATATAAGGAACCAATGATTATTTAGTTGAAAAATTGCTGATGTCAGTTTGTATTTTCTCCTAGAAGATTATTTGCTAGGTTCTTAACATTTCTAACCTAAAAGTTAGCTGAAGAAATCTGAATGTTAGTTGAAGCTTTGGAGAGTATACCAATCATATATGTTAGGCGATGAGATATATTTCAGATATTTGTAAAACGGTTGAAGATTGAATAAGAGAGTTATTCTAAGATCGATAAACTAAATTGTGATCGACTTTCAGTTTTATGTATTATGTTCAAAACCCTATTTAGTTTATGGTATCGACAGTTGCCTTTCATCGAGTGTATAATACATTTTTCTCACACTTATAATGTGTCATACTCAACATATAGGTGCCAAAAGTCGTTACAGTAAGGTTTGAATATTAGTTTTAATTTAATAGGTAAATATGAAATGTCATTTAAACGAAGGCGTATCATAATACTATGAAAACATCTTCAACTTTTCAACTTGTCAACGCCTTTTACCTTGTTAGCAACCTGAAAACTGCCACATCAAGCACAAAAAACATCCAAAAACAAATAATAAAAATTTGCGAGGCTGACGTGCCAAAATAGTACGATTATTTTGAAAAATATCATCTTTTGCAGAAGAAATATTGGACTAGTCAATACCTACTTTAGAGAATAAGAGTGTGTGTTTAACACTTTGTCGGATTTCCATATCGTTACTTTCGAATTGAATTTTAAAATATACAGAAGTCTAATTGAAGCACATTTTAAGTTTAGTCAGACTTCAAGGTGTTGCAAGACTGTAAAAAAACTAGCATTTACCACCCTAATAGTAACCAGTTCTCAAAGGCAAAACTCGCTAGGCAATTATCAAGCTCCATCAACAAATACGAAAATATAACTCTCAGTTTCAGCAGGACAACTCCAGCGAGATGCCAAATGGTTGTTTCTTCCTGGTTTTTCGTAAAGTCGGACATAGTAAAGCACTGCTATAGATTGGCAACACTGATACGAAGTTTATACTGAAGACTGTCAAAGTTGTTCAAAGAAAGTTACGTTGCAAAAGGATGTCTAATTCAGCAAGATACAACACAATAAGAAAAGTTGAGTAGAGTCGTTAAATTTTGAATCAGCTTCAACTAGTGGAACTGAGTTATGACGAGCAAGAAGACGCTTTGTACAAAAAAGTGCTTGTGGGTTGAACATTTGTTCAACAGAAGAACCTTAAGGCATATTATGTGAGTAACCTTCTGTTCTTATGGTGGTGATAGTGCGTGAGCATCTAGGCCAATTCAATCTCTAATATTCTTGAGCCATGACTGTTTTTTCCTTTATTTTACGTTCCATTATTAGCTTCAGAAATTAAACGTGCGAGAGAAAAATGCGAAAGTCTGAACATATGAAGAGCTATTTCAGATCTTCCAAGAAACTGAATTAATGACGTATAACAAGTCCATAGTGAAATTGGCAGCCGAGCAAATGTAGAAGATTGGTGCCGACTTTTCGTGGATGGCTTCAGTAGCACAGGACATCTGGATCACTTCCTATAACAAATTTCGGAAAATGCTGTTTTGGGGTCAATTTATTGCTTCAGCCAGTGGCGAAAAGTGTACACAACGAAATCAGGTAATCGACGCTATAACAGGAGTTCTGGTAGGCAATTTCCTTTGCAGATTCGAGGTACCATGGAGTTGAGTTCATAGGAGAGGAGATTAAGAAAAACAGAACTACTTCACTACATTTACAATCAGAAAGAATGGTGGACCGTTATTGAATGGAGAACAATGAAACTGATTGAGATAAGTAAAAGTTTTCCTGTTGCCATATCGTCGAACAGTTCACGAGTTCATTGGCAAAAGATCAGCTAGTCTTCTTTTTGTACGACCGAATGTTGGGAGATTATCAGTGAAGGAGTCCAACGGCAGCTAAACTTTGAGAGCGACCGACTAAAGGAAAAATACAGTTGATCGATGAAATTATGTTAAAAATTGACGAGCGATTATCAACGACGTTTTACGGACACCCTGTATTTCTCTTGGATTCATCTGTCAAAATAGTTATCAAAAAAGCCGTATTATATTATGTTTACTGTCAATTTGGATACGTATGACCTGAGTGGTCGGTCATAGAGGGTAAATAAGTGTTTCTAAAACAAGAAACTTTAATTTGTTCACTGAATTAGCATTTTTTCACAGAAAATTGCACACTTTGCTAAAAAATAAAAAAATTGCATCCAAATTATTTCAACCAGTCCATAATTTCTTCCGTGCTTCGTGCTGATATTTTGGTTGTTACTGTTAATGCTGGACATACATAGCACATACACTGAAACACTCACAATAAATACAGTAAGATTTTAAACCTGTTCTATGTCGCTTAATAATTGCACTTGGCTTATGGCCTGCGTTAATTTAGAGATTACGTCAGTTTCTCCGAGCAGCTCTTTAAGGTCCTCTAAAATTGTGCTATTATTTAACTCTCCTACTAATGGAATACATCGTTTCTGAACTGCAAAAAGAAAACAAGACTAGGTGCTACAGGTAATCAAATTACAAAATTATTAATAAGTTCTATGCTAATAGCTAAAAATTATTAGTTTGCAGAGTTTCATTAGTTAGGTAGCAACTATTATAGTTTTTCCTAACTGCCACCAGTATGATTTCAAACCTTGTGGGTATTTTCATTGTGGGTAGCGATGCTAATTCCATTATGGACAGTCAGACTCAACCACATGTGGACAGAATTTAAATACTTCTTGATCGCCATGATTTCATCACCTTCACTCTTGGAAATTTTCCACTTGGATCGTTTTATATCAGCTACGTTGTAAATGCACCTGTATGCAACTAGTTGGACCAAAAAAATATGATCACACTGAGTTATGGAACAATTACTTTAAATAATATTTCACTTTCATACAAAGAGCGGAAACTTATAACTATTTGTACCGTAGAACTTGATGTTAAAAACAGAGAACCTTGCTAAGTAGTAAATGAGTTGACCTGTTGGTATACTGCTCACGGAAAACATTGAATCAGCAAAATTTTCAGAAAGAAGATGAGGGAAATTTGTAAGAAAAACATGGAAAACTATCGGTAATTTTAAAGCTCTCGTGGTATTACATCCGATAATTTCAGGAATTAATTCATGAAGCATTTTATTGTCCGAAAGTTGTTACGACTACTGGAAGAATTTAACTGTCCCTAAAATGTCAAACTATAGACAGAAAGCTTCCATTGCCTTTGTATAAACAAAAATGCCTTCCTCAGGCTTTTGAAATGTCAAAACAAATTCAGGAAAGCACTTTCTTGAAGACAAGAAGCCTCTTACTGTTTTCAAGTTGTCAAATTAGTTGGAAAAGACTTCTTTATGTCTTTGAACAGTTAAAAATGCTACCTTGAAGTCTTTGTTAGAGCGTTTAATTGTCAAATCATTCCTGAAAACATTTTACCGCCTATGAATGTTTTATTGAAGACTGGCAGCTTTTTTTACTGTCTTCAAGTTTTCAAATAAAAGCCGGAAGGCTTCTGTCTGTCGTTGCATCGTCAAAAATGATGTCTGAAGCCTTCCTCAAGCATTGGGATCAAAACACATTTAAGAAATTCTTTTTACTGTCCCAAAGCCGTTAATAAAGCAGTTATTATAAGCTTCTTACTCTCTTTGAATTATCAGAAAGCTTTTCTGATAACTTTGGATAGTCAAGAGAAGCATCGAACTGCCTCTAAAATGTCAAGTTATAGTCAAAGGACGTTTCCTTTGTATAGACCAAAATAGCCTTCCTCAAGCCTTTGTAATATCAAAAGAAAATTAAGGAAAACACTTAAAAACAGGAAGCATCTTTACTGTCTTCAAGTTGTCAAAAAAAGCCGGAAAGCCTCTATCTGTCTTTGAGCAGTTAAACTTACTATCTAGAAGCTTTTTTTAAAACATTGTTGTCAAATCACTACTGAAAGAATTTTAACTTCTTACTATCTTCAAGTTGTCAAATTAAAGCCGGAGAAGATTATTTATATCTTTGAACAGTCAAAAGTGTTGCATAAAGTGTTTTTAGACACTTTGGAGTGTCAAATCATGTACTGAAAGCATTTTACTATCCATCAAAACGTCAAACTAAAGCCGGAAGTCTTTTACGGTTTGAATACTCAAGAATGCTGCACAAACCTTTAATCAAGCCTTGGGGCCTTCTAATAAAGAATCATCCATGGCCACTGTGGTCTATCTTCTACCCCTACCAACACCCCTTTCAACACGTGACAATATATTTAAAATTTTCTTTGCCTATACGTGTAAAATGTTGAAATAAAGCTTTATCGGTATCAACCTAGGTCTTTTAAAAGTAATTACCAGTAAGTAAGTACACCACTCGCCGTTACCACAAAATGTCACACAATTTCGGCGACATTTTGTTAACAGTTGGGATTGTTCCTAAAACTATGGTTACTTAAAGAAAAAAATCATGAAATTCGGGCATACATCTTTGAAATAATTGATTAAGATCAATAGCGTGCAATGATTCTCTGTATTTAACACCCAAATTCTATAAAAGAATAAAAACATTCCTTAGAAGTATATTTAAAAGCTACTTACTGCTTTCACTTCGAAGGTACCATTGAGGGCATTTGGTTGCGTTGTAAGTCTTCGCTGCTGTTGTATCGTAACCAAAATCGCAGTAATTATAAACATCCTCAGTTACAGAAGCCTCGTCGGTATAGTAGAAATCTGAATTTGGGCAGCTTTCCACACATATCTAAAATCATAGAAAAAAAAATTATATTATTACTACTTTTGAACATACTTGCTCTAAGTCTAATATGTTACTCTAATATCTTGCAATCTCAGTAAGTAAACATACAAATACAACACAATTTATAGCATCAGATTTTATGTAATCAGAGAGTAAAATAATGCATATTTTAACTGGCTTGCAACCATATAACGGTTACTGACAATATTTCAATCGCTCACAGTTCTCCATCCCCCTCTGCTTTCCAGCGTCATGTTAGCCATGTACGCAAAGGGTTCTTCTAATTTGTCTCTTCGTACACTCTGTAGCTTCTTGCTTCTCTAGAAAGGACTGGAAAGAACCATGTTCTGTGAGCACCTGGATAAGATAGAAGTATATCTCTCCATGTTTCTCTCAATTTTTGAAGATTCTTTATGAGTTTTTTGGTTTAGGCCGCACAGCAGCTGCCGGAATCAGACCAGCTCTCCTGTCATTAAACGTCTGTAATTGCTCGCTCTTCAATTTTTATCATTTTCTGGTTACTCGCTTATTCGTTAATCTTTCTTCATTCTGCTCCTTAATCTATGAATCTCGTCTATAAGAATATGCAGCGGAATCATACCTACCAAAAATGTGGCTTGCTGAATCGAAATAGTGTTGTATCCGAAACAGCATTTTATTGCCAGTCCTATCTAATATGACTCACAAGCCATTCGGAGCACATATGGAGTTTCCGTGAAGGACCGGGACTTCTCAGAGCCCAATAACTACTTAATGACTGGACGCTTGGTACTACAGAGACGTCGATCAGATGATGCAGACAAGTTAAGGATTTCATTGGGCAACAGGGAAACATCCAAATAGTTGATGTCAATGATTTAAGGCGTTGGACGTTAAAAACTGTGGTTTTAGTTCTGACAGAACAATGTGGACAGACAGACTAAACGGACATTTGCTTCTACTAGGAATTTGTGATAGCCCTGTTTGTTCACAGTGTGGATCTGTCTTGGAGTGGGATGAATCCTTGCCCTTCGTTAGGAAGACGGGACATCTGGGCGGCCAAAGGTCAGAAATGGTAATATGGGAATGGATACAGAAGAAATGGAGAAGAGGGCCTTAGGCCTTCACGCAAGAACGTTTATATACAATGCTAGCTTAAACTATTCCGAATAATCTGATACGCGGGTTTTAATTCTCTTCAGACAAATTTATTCTTCGGATAATTTCTATAGAAATGAGAGAATTGACCAATAGTAGCGTCCAATTTTACTGTTTCTATAGGGATTATCTTGTGAATAAAATTGTTCTGAACTGAAGTACCGGGTCTCAAACAAATAGAGGAATAACATTACAACATATTTATACCTGTGGTGTATCACAGCCTAGGACAACGGCAGTTGTACTCAAACATTGAGTGATATCGAAAAAGAACAGGAACGGGCGATCTTTTACTACATCATCGAGCCCACATCTGAATCCATAAGAATCGGTGGGCACCAAAAGCTTATTAGGGTCCCCATGACTGATTGCTGTAATTCGAATAAGTCAATAAGGAAAATATAAGTTTACGGCGGTTTAGCTTACCCCATCCACCAATCGCTGCCCAGCAGCCAATAAAAATCACGAAGATCAGTAAACAGATGACGTCAGTGCATGATCGTTTATTTAGTGGTTGGTAAGATTCTGGATAGAAATCGTCTCGGCTCCCTAAAAACATCAAATCATGTCATCAAGTTTTCAGTTTATATTAAAAATATCTACAAATATAGTAATAAACATAATAATTAATATTTAGACGAATTAAATGTGGTGCTCATTTGTGTTTATTTGTGAGTGATAATGTGCGTTTTCCACAATTAAATTTCCAGCTATATGTATTTACACAGTTTGGTTTTATGAAGGGAGTTGGTACAAAGAATATACTGTTTAGATGGCAAGTGCGGAGGAAAACTGGATTAGATGACTACGATATTAAAATCATAAGAAACTTATACTGAAACCAAATAGCACCATAAAGCTCAATACAGAGAAACAGAATAATGTCAATCCCATACAGCATGGAGTTAGACAAGCATGTATTCTTTCTCCCCTGATCTTCAACTTATACTCGGAGGAAAGCGTTGAAAAACATCGTATACGGAATCCTGCTGAAAGGAAAACTTATCAATAACATTCGATACGCTAAACTACACTACACTCCAGTATTTGCCGCAACATGTTACATGGGTTGATAAACAGGATAAACGGTGCTAGTAAACAATATGGTCTAAAAGTAAACACAAGTACAACCAAATTCATGATAATAAGTAAGCAGAACATCTTAAACTGTTAACTGTTTATCAGAGAGAGACCAGTAGAAATAGTGTCTAAATTCACTTATTTGGGAAAGATTAATGAGCAATGGGAAGTCACTTTTAATAGATTAAATGCAGAATAGAAAAAGCAAGACAAACCTTTATCAAACTTATTAAAAGCCAGAACTCTTGATGTTACCTTTTTTCGATACTTTTCTTCGGAGTATAGTTATGAACATTGATAGAGGCGACTCAAAAAAGGCTTAACAGAAGAATTCTGAGAATCTCATCGGTAGACAGGGTGTGCAATGAGTGTACTAGGAAGAATGAGCAAAGGAAGGGAACTGATGAACACTATAAAAACAATACAAATTTAAATATCTGGACTGACTCCTTAAGGAAATCCTCCCTAAGAAGGGAGAAAGGAAGGAAAAGGTATAAGGCAAGAGAGGACCTGGAAGGTGCAGGATATCATGGCTAGAAAACTTAAGAACATGGTTTTCCAAAACAATCACTAAATTATTCAGAGCAGCCGTAAACAAGCTCATCATAGCCAGATTGATCACCAATATTCAGAACGAATAGGTTAGGTACTTGAAGAAGAAGAAGAAGAAATCTAAACATTTAAGTTCTTGCCACATGATACATTACAGTAGAGCTGCATATTAAAAACATTATTATTGAAATGTGCGCTAATATTCAGACACATGTCGTGCTATGACGTATTCAGCATATTCCTTCATCATAAAATTAAAATTTAGACTTTCGCAAATATCATCAACTCGACCGAGAGAGCAAAATTGAATTTTATTGCTTGTTAACAGACATTTCAGATGCAATACAATCTGCATTTTGATTCTGATACTGTTTGTCTTTTAATTCATTGGCTTATAGCTGATATAGGAAACCTTGGATGTAATCAGCACAATAAGTATACTATACTTTAATGCTCAAGAACTGTAGACCTTAAAGCCCTTTTCGCCATTAATTTGCGCCAAAATTATGCGCCCTTGTTGGTGTCTTGTGGGTACACTCCCGCCCCGGACCATCCCGTATTGGAAGACTTTGAGCCGTCGGTGTACCAGCTTTGCACCCCTTCTCAAGCAGTCACTGACCTACTATCCCAACTTTCTCTGGTTGGGATTTATCCTTAATGGCCTATAATCCTTAATTTGCCTTCTCTTTGTAAAGAGCATGATCTCCATTTTGCTAGGATTAACTGATAATCCTACATCGGTGCACCATCTCTCTATTATCCTACACGTCATCTGCATTATCTCGCAGACGACGCCCAGGAATTTCCCTTTGACGAGAACTAGGCCGTCGTCCGCATAGGCTTGGGCATAGAAGCCCTCTCGGTCTAGCCGCCCCAGGAGACAACTGCCCTGTGGACAGCCCCCCTGTACCCCGATCATCAGCCGTTCTTCCCCCAGGCAGGTACTGGCCGTGCAGCTCGCTATCGCACTCCGGACCCAGTTTATAACTGAAACGGGTGCCTTTTTTGATTTGAGAGCGTTGCAGATATTGCTTGTTCTGGCCTTATCAAATGCCCCCTCCACATCAAAGAAGAGGACCAATGTGACCTCCTTGTCTTGTAATCCTTGTTCAGCTTTTTGCACCAGAGCATGGAGAACCGTATCTGTCGACCTTCTTTTCTTGTATGCAGCGGAGTCCTGATGAGGACTTCCTCTGTTAGGTACCTGTCTATCATCTTTCCCAGCGTTTTCATGAGAAAGGACGTTAAACTGATAGGTCTGAATGATTATTTGAGCTCGGTGTAGTCTCTTTTAGGGGTTTTGGTATAAAGACCACTTCCGCTGACCGCCAATCATTTGGGACATATCCCATTGCCACGCTGGCCCTGAAGATCTTCCTCAAAAACGGGAGTAAGATCTTTAGGCCCGAATGCAGCATCATTGGAATTATCCCGTCGGGACCTGCGGCTTTATATGAACAGAATTGCGAATCCAAACATTTGATAGCCTTATCACTAACAACTCTTTCGGCCGTGGTCCAGTCCCATCCATTAGGGCAGACCTTGACCTCCAAATCGCTCGCACCGCCTTCCCCTGGAAAGTGTTTTGCTAGGAGAAGTTGTAAGGTCTCCTTTTTCGTTTCCGTCCAGGTGCCGTCCTCTTTTTATATATTTTTATACAACATGTAATATCCATATGAAAATAGAGAGTATTAAAAAAAGCTTAATAAAATAAGGTAATACAGTAAGTGTTAATGAAATAACCGACGTAGAGTTTTGAGAACCAATGATTACTACACTTTTTGATGCTTTTGGCAACGTTGTAAAGCACTTATTGCCAAACCAAAACCAAATTTTGTAAATCTCAAAATATAGTATCATTCTGTATCATTTTAGTTTCACAAAATTTCTAGGTTAGATTAGGTTTCAAGATACAATGGAAACCAATAGAAACCAAGTAAATTTGATTATTTCCTAACCAAACCAAATACGTCACTAATAATTATTATCGACAAAATGTAATCGTAACTATTTTTGATTTTTTTTTAATGTTATACAGATAACGTAAACAAATGACTTACTATCATAAAAATCATCTCGCTCGTCGTAAAACTGATCACCAAACTCCCGAGACATGGTTATGATTATAGTCGTGAAACGTAAATTAAGCGCGATTATCTCATTTTATATGCTCGTTTTCGAACGACTGTCTGTCTTATGTAAACCAATTCGCCACTTTACAGCAATTTTATTTACTTTGTTGTTTGGCACTACCTTCGCAGTTTACATTGTTAAAATAGGAAATGCGCAAAAGAGAGACTACACATCTAGTGACAACTCAATGTGAAGCCCAAATCAGGATAATCCAATGTGGGTCTATATCAGCATGAACCAAATATTTGTTCAAAATTCAGTCATTTTACGAAGTTTATCTACAGATAAAAAATGATGGTTCACAGTACTCTGCTTAAAATCGTATTTTTGATAACAGTACTAATCTTTACAGCTTATGTAGTAATCTATAGATAATGATATGCAGTGGCGTCAGATACTCATAACATTGCTATTTAGAGCGCAAATTCATTTAAAATTACCTGTTTTTTTTTGGTTTTTGGTCGCCTTGTAAATTCCTGTAAACAGGGTGGCCATAATTAAGTTAAGCCCTGGTTTGTATGACCAGATCGGCACGAAATATTTCGGTAAATTAGTACGAAAAAGTTCGTATCGTTTTCGGTGATATGTATAATAGAACGGCACGAAACTTCGGTGCAGAAGACGATTGTTCGTTGCCGAAAACTCGTCCAAACCACGGGACGTTTGATTTCAACAAACTCAAAACGGTCCACAAAGCCAAAAACTGCAATATCATGAATTTTATGTATATTTGTTGATCTGAGTTCAACATTTATTTAGTTCGGCACAAGATGTGTAGGGTTAAGAAAGGAACTTTTTAAACTTTGCATCGTTATGGAGCGTCTCAAAAACCTCTTCTTTGGGTCTATTCCTAAACATTTTCAGTTCTGTATTATTATCAGAACATATTTCTAAACAGTTCTAACAATGCAGACTTATCGTCATCATCTTGCTCTTCTACAATCATAGAAATAAGGAAAATTATGCTTGAATGCATTATTTGAGCAGGCATATCTCAAATTAACATTTAATTACAACAATGAACTGAAGTGTGCATAAAATGATACAAACCACTCAAAAAAAAGCTTCAGGCTTTTTGTGGACCAATAGCAAACTAAAAACAGGGCTGTAATTTCTGCAAGTAGACTTACAGTAGTTTTCTGTAAGTCTCTATTTTAGTAACATTTCATAACATCGGGCTTAAACCGATCCTGATACCCACTAACTAGCTAACCAACTCTCAAAGAACCCCAACGCCTCCACTTCTCCAAAAACCGAGGGGAATGAAGACGTTTATTTAGCAAAAAAACTTTTCTATCATATTTTAGAAATTTAACTAAATTATCCTATATTAACCAAATTCCTAACAAAAATTAAACTTAAATTCTGGTAACGCTCCCCATCATTTTATTTCCTCCTTAAAGTTTGGCTGACTAGCTATCCCTCATCAATTATGACCCCCTCCCCCCAATGGTTTACCACTTTAACCCTTTCGTCGTTGTTCGCCATCTCACTCACTCGCAAACAAACGTTTCCTATCCAATCTCACTCCCAATAAGTCAACCCACTCCTCGCAATGGATCCTCTCATTTCCCATTCTCACCATCGGAGGTCGAATTCTGCCCCCCAGCTTCATGAACACCGCTTTGGTCTTGGCCTTGTTGTACCTCATTCTCCCTTTTTTTCACACTCCTTACAACACTCCCATACATATCCTATCTATGTCTATCTCTTTGACAGACAAACCGACGACCAGCAGAACCTAACGGACATCCTCTTTATATCCCCCTACTCACTCTGCCACCTTCTACCTCCCTCTCTCCAATGAAATACCTCTCTTATCATTCTCTTCCACTCTTCATATCATGTCTTGCACAGCGTTGACCGTATCCTTCGACATCCCGAACCCAAACTGCTTATTCCTCCCCTTCCTCTCATACCAGTTTGTCAACCTTTTATTCAACAGTTTGTCCAAGATCTTCCCCAGCGTGGGCAGCAGGCTAATTGGCTTAGACCCACCGCCTGGTTTAGGACACTCTAGAAAACTTCCCAAACCACCAGGTTGAGACAATTGGCGTGTATAATTGAATTGAATAACTTCATAAACTGTTGAGACTTATTTTTACTATAAATACTTTTGACATTATCAAACACTTCCAACATGACTTTTGACATAAAGATGAGTCAATTTAAAATTCATGAGGGTCTAGCGACACCGAGCCACTAAATTTAGATTGTTGGCAACATATTTAGCCAAGGATTCAGTCAAGTTAAGTACCTGGCTTGACATTTTTAAGAAGTACTTGAGTTGACTTGACAACTTAAATACTTGAGGAATAGGTACCTGATTTGACTTTACTCTTGCAGAGCTTGACTTTATATCAGCATCAAGTACTTCTTTTCAAACTACTTAATAATTGATGGAATCAAAGACGCATTTTCGTGGGTAACTAGTATAGAGCTACTGTGTAGCTTGATAGGGATAGAAATAGAAATTTAAATAGGACAGACTTACAGAAAGAAATGTAAGTTAAAGTGAAATAAAGAAAGAAATTTGTTTTCGATTCTTTTTCATGGTTCCACTGCAGTGTTTTTAATATTTCTCTCTATGGCAGGTTAGGCTAGATTACTTACTATTTTTTTTGTTGTTCTGGACTGTTTTGATGAATAGTAAACAGTTTTACCCAGGGTATAAAATCACAAATCAATTACAGTTACCAAAGGGAGAATAACACGCAGTCATCTCCACTAAAATGTATTAAAGACTTTTTCAAAACTTTTCACATGTTTTGGGTATAGAAATTCCCCATCATCAGAAGCTTCAAAGATGTTAAAAATCGATCCACTCTGTAAACATGAATTTGACATTTTGGAACGTATTTTCAAAAAATAAGTCTCAGTACTTTAATGTTCGAACCTGCGGGTCGTTTTGTCATAATATTCAGTGTAAGTCATGTTTTTTGTTCCCTGTGTAACAAAATGAGGGATAAATGAAATGAATAATAAAACGGCAATGAATTTAAGTAAACAATTCTTATCGTTATTTGCTTCATGCAAAAAAAAACAGCTATAAAAATTATGGTAAAACTACCTTGAAAATATGTATTTTTAAGGTCCGGAAACGCACAGTGTATTTTTGCAAATAATATTATTACTCCATTCAAGGCGCTTTTTATGGTAGCCTTTGTTACTTAAATGTCCCTTGGGAACAATGGTCATAAAAGCACGGATAATAGTATTACTCCGTAATTATACTTGTATATTTGGTAGAGAGTACTATGTTGAGAGTACTTGGAGAATGGCTAACAACAGAGTTGGAGTGGAGGTTGGTTAGAGTAGAAAAGCTTGGAGATCTCTATCGGAAAGCATTCCACATATTAGACTTATCCGAAAGATAAAACCATAAGGAAATAACTTCCAGAGGACTTTTTCCATATCAATCAAAGATCAAGTTCATTATGCCCTCTAACGTTATAAGACCCTCATTATTAAGCTTCAGCTATCAACAAACTCGCTATTAATGGATTTTTGAATGGTTGTGGACAAAGTACGTTATAAGTACTCTTATAAACTAATGACAAAAAATAGTAGGTCTTTGTCAAATTTATAGTATACAGAGCGTTATTACGCAATATGGTGTCAAAATAAAAGGAGTCACAGACTAATGAAAAATACAGTCAGTTTGCTAAAAATATAGGAAATTCAGTAGATAACCACAACAATGGCAATGTAAAAAATAATATGATTACATTAATTTCACATTTTAAATTTCAAAGTTCTAGAGATATAAGCGGCGACCTCTTTTGACGGTACATCCGGTGCTCATGTAAATCGATTTTATTTTAGAGACAATCACTGTAGCCCAACAATTTGCGCAAACTAGGTTTAATACAAGCATAAGTCATATATTGTTATTGATTAAAAGGCTCGGTTCGTTACGCACTCAATAAACATTCTGGTGATTAAGTTTTTGCCGCAATAAAGATCTGAAATTATCGGAATATGAACAATACGAATAGTTATCAGTTTGAAAAACCGAGGTATTTTAAGCTCGTTAATTAGATGGAGTTAACAAACCACAAAAATATGTATATAAAATATATAGCCTTCAATTTCGTTGTCAACATTGATTTTGAGTAGTTAAAAACAGACTCAGGGTTGAATCCTAAAAATTGTGATATTTTGAAAATAAAATTTCTAATTTAATGAACTGCATAAACTTTTGCTAAAAATCATTGAAGTAACAATAATATTGAAAAGTATGGCAGTGCATTTTAATGACAGAACTGCACTTGTAAAAACTACTATTGTTTCTGATGTACTTGGATGGAAACTGATTAAAATATTAAAATAATCTGAAAAGAATGTTAATTTTGAAATGTCAAGAAAGTTGGTGCTGGTGGCAAGTAGTATTGGTAAATAGAGGAAAATGGATTTAGCCCCTAGTTTATTCTTCCTTTTCTGGAAGAATAGAGTGATGAAACGGAAGTAGCGAATGCCTAATCTAGAATGTGCTATAAGCTTTGAATATTCTGTATGATTGATCGGCTCAAAGAGGTTTTTGTTTAGAATGGAAGAGAAGAGTGAATAGATCGGCTTTTCCCTTCGTCGAGAGTAGTTTGGGAGATGTGTAAAAGTTCGGAAAGTAGAGAAAGGATGGTTTATTACGAGAGTAAGACAGGCGCCTTGTTTTGGCGATGATTGGGAGAAAATTAGCTAAGTAAAGTGGAAAATAAAAATATTTTAATTAGTTAATATTTGAGATCATATACGATATCGACTGCTTCCTTAAAAAATTACTGAAATCATCAGTTTCCCCAAGAAGATGTATGCAAGAAGATAGATAGACCATCAATCAGATCAGACTGAAACCTTACCAACCATACTTTTAATTTATTCTTGAAAGTACTACATAACAGAAGATACAATAAATGTGAACGAAATATAAGCTTGGTTTCAGATCTGGAATGCAAGAGAAGCACTATTTGGTATCCAAGATCTAATGCAGAATTGTCGTTACATCAACTACGATGTCTTCTTATGTTTAGTAGACCACGAAAAAGCCTCAATTGTGTTAAACACAAAATACTTATAGATATTAAGAGAAGACTTATAGTGGCATCAGACAGCTAAGCTAACATCACAACACAAAACATTACAGAAGATATTGAAATAAGAAGAGACGTGCGGTAACAGTGTATTGTGTCTCCACTGTTATTTAACCTACACTCCAAAGCCATATTTGAAGAAACCTTCAAAAAACAAAAAATGGGAGTAAAAGTGAACAGTGTGCCAATATCCAATTTCAATTATGCAGACGATGCTCTATTGATGGCTAACAATGCTGAAGAACTTAAAAAAATGTATAACCGACCAAGCCAAGTAAGTGTAGAATTCGAAATAAATATTAACACGAATAAAACTAAATTCTTTATAACAACGCTTCATTTATAATCCAAAATTGACAACTTGCAAGAGTATCGCAATACAGATACTTTTTAAAGTGTTGGCTCAGATTGAAACTCTGATAAGAAGATCTGAAGAATAGAAATGGCACAAATCTAAACCTCTCACTGCCCATGTGTTATGTAAGATGTATGGTCAATTCTGTGGGATGGAGGCTTGGACGTTAAGAGTAAACACTATCAACAAAATAGAGGCGTACGAAATGTGGACCTACACACTTCAAAATACATAAATCAATTTGGTAATCTGGACACCAACATCCGTTAATTATGGATAGGCAGTCGAACAAAAAGAAGATGTGAAGAATGAATATAGGTATGTGTTAGGTGTGAAAAAATAGATAAGAAAACATTGCATATAGAAGATGTGAAGAGGGCGAGATATATTTGAAGTGATGAGCAATTTGACAGATATTTGTAGAAATTAAGGAAGAATTAACGTATAATAATGGAAAGAGTGGCTGAACCGACCGTGTAGTATAGTACCAAGATATGGGGTGTAGTGAGGTGGAGTGATTCAAGGGTGAAAAGGCATATAATATAGAACCGTGGCTACGAATAAACTTAGCCTTCCTTCTTTCCACCGCAGCTTCTAAATTCAGGGAAGTAAGGACGAGAAAAAGCGATAGAAGAAAATAAGTTTTTCCAGGATAAAAGTTGTGGGATGAAGTTCAAAAAGATGAGGTATGAAGGGAGGGATTTGTAAATGGATACGAATGCGGGAGATTGAAAAACTCGTATTATTTTCCGGCGCCCAAATATTCATACAGTTATAAAAAAATGAGAGACATGCCTGGAATACTAATTTGTGAGAGATTTAAGATTTGTTTTAGAGTAGGAGACAGAGAGTGAAGGAATATAAGACAATAGCAGACAGTGTGACAAACAAGGCGAGACCAGGTTGTGGGCAAGAAAAGATGTAAGACTAGGTGATGGAAGAATAGCAAAGAGCATTAGTTTTGTAAGAAAGTTTCTTACAAAACTAATACGTTTAAGATGGTTCGCTATCAGAGAGGATGGCTAGTGAGCTTGTGGAATGGGGATAAAAGCGGTAATACATGTGAATGATAAATGTACGAAAGATAAGGATAACTGACTGACCAGCAGAGATCGAATAGGATCGAGGAAGCAATTAATAGCCTATATTATGGTATTAGCGATTAACGGAGTTTATGTTTGAACTGCTCTGATTGAGATAATAGCAAAAAATTGCGTATTTCTTTCTTCTCTCGGTCGGGAGAAAAAGATAATGGATCAACAATATCTTTAAATCGCAAGAAAAAAGCAGTGTCGTATCGTGACTTTTTCAATAAAAGTTTTATAGAAGTGTTAGGTACCTATATTATCATGAGTTTTTATTATTTATTCGGAAACGAGTGATTCAAATTTTGTTACAACATTTGTATTATTTTAATAAAGCATTTTTTTTAAATCAGTTAAATCTGAAACCGATTATTTAGGAATTGGTTGTGGTGTTTTTTACTTTGGTTGTACCTATGTTAAACTAGTTTTACCTCTGATAAAAGTGATAGACGGTGTTTACCACTTTTTTATACTTTAAAGTGGTAAAATTGTTTATTTTGTGTTGCCGGTTAATATTATTTAACATGTCTAGCGTTCCTATGGAAGTCACAAGAAAGTTGGAGTTTATTTAAAACATTATTTACTGAACTCTATATCACAATAATTATGAGCTAAAATTTTCTTTTTCTTTAAAGAATTATAAAAGCCTGTCGCTTTCCAAACTTCTGAATTCTTAGAGTTCCAAATTACTAATAATATTAGGCAACAAAAAATCCTTGTCAAGATGTGAATCGGTCGAATATTTCTTAACTTTACGTGACAAATAGGTCAATATTCAGGTCACGCGAATATTCCTACATGAACACCACCAATTTCCACACTGAATGGCATGAACAAATGTGGAAATATTAAATATGTCAATGTCACAATGTTCGAAAAACAATAAAAGTATTCAGCTCAATAATAAACAATGAATTATTTAATGTTGTAACCGCTTAGCGATCTTTGTTGCTGTTTTTTGTAGTTTGCATTATGGTAATTCAATGATTCCGTTTAACCAACTATCTATACTAATATGGATTATAACGTATATTTAAAAGTAAAAACATATTTTTTTATCAGTATTTGATAAAAACTTAGGACTTACTACTAGAACTACAGGGTGATGGTGTTTTAAAAGTATCTAGAGAAAAGTTTAATATATTTTTTTATTAAATTTTGTCCTATTATTAGTCAATTATTCAACGCTTAGCAACGATTTAAAAAAAATTTTATTCACTAGGTTTAAAAAATTAAATTACTCTGGATGACATTTGCTTATTTACAAATGTAAACAAACCCATGTATAGAAACTGTATCTTTGGTTTTTTTTTTATATAAGACGTCGAAATTTAAAAAATATTGTATAAAACACGTGATTTAAACCAGTTTATTCACAATAAAAAATTCACTTTCTGTACAAATAACTGATTTTTCGATTTGGAGCGACGTCAATCAGCCTGTACCGGGTTAAGTATATGGTATTTTTTTACTGTTCATAAACTGGATGATCAAATGATAGCAGCAAGTTCAGCGAAAGTGACATAGATACCTACCTAATCTTATCTGTGATAATGTTGAGTAAAAGTAGTAAAAACATTGCATTTCACCTTTGTTGTTTTGATATACGTATTTAAAAAAACATCCTAAGTTATTATATTGTATTTGATTGTCGAAATCCATCAGTTTTTAGAACAAAATAGAAGTTGGACTATTCAATTTGTCGATGTCTCGCACTTTATTAAAAGGTTCTTTAGGACTAAAAAACAAGAACTTAAAAGTATGGTACAAAATAGTTGTCAACTTTAAACAGTAAAAGTGAATGTATAACTAGATTATCAAAAATGATCTGTTTAACGAACCAAAACGTTGTTGAATCTTCCTGATAATATTGCCGTTTTGAAGAGAAGGGAAAGTGGCAACGGTAAAATGACATTTTCAGATGTCCCATCAAACACATCAGTAAAGAATCAAAAGGGTGTCATAGGCATAAAATCAATAACAATCGATTAGAATCACACATAATCTCTGCAAGGACAGTAATAAAATTAGCACTTAAAGAACAACAATTTGTCACTTTCAACTTTTTTAGAATCATTTATTTGAATTAGGAATTTTTAATAATAAACTAAATAACAATAATATTAAATTTTTCATTGTTCAATTTGATGCGCTGATTGTTCAAATAAAATCGATAAAATCACTATAATTTCATCACAAGAAAACACTTTTGTGTATTTTACACTTACTTTTAAGAGACATTCTGTGTATCCCCGATAAATTCAAGCAGAAGATATAAAAAAAGATTCTCCAATTGAGTATAAAAGACTCATTATATCAACTTACCGTGATGATGATTGTTTCTGTCCTTTCTAGCCATGAATCAAGTGTGGTTATTCACCTAAAATAGAAACAATACTGATTTTAGTTGGTTCGATTTTAATCAGAAAGCCGCCAATAATAATATTATGTTCTTATCTTATCATATAGATTTGTTATATTGAAATTCCTACTTATTCATATAATTTGCAAGTATTGTTTGTTGCCTTTAGTGGGATTTAATCAAGACTTATGATCAATTTGGTGGTTTGGCATTAATAAAAGAATAAAAATCTTCATAAAAATATATGTTTTATTACAAATAATTCCAGCAAAATTGCAGATTAATGTTTCATATAGCATAGTTTGTAAAGAAATTTTAAGTTTAGCTGTAAATTGAGCATTAGCAATGAAATACTAAAATAAGTATCTTAGTCATCTTGCATATGTATGTGTATGGTAGTATTTAAAGAACAGTTCGTTCTTTGTTGTATGAGTTGTTTTGTATTTGCATTGAAATCTCTGAGCTTTTAAAGCACCATCGCTGTTGTTTTCCAATTATGTTAATTTATTTATTTAGTTCATCAATATCTGCATTAAGTGTTCTCGTAACATCTGCATTTTCTAGATCTAGCTTTACCTGCTCCAGTTAGGCACATAGGTTTTCTACTTATTTTTGAGGGAGATTATGAATTCATATTTACTCTTTACCTCGTTTTGTGATTGTAATCTCTTGATGCCTCACAAATCTGTTTATTGAAAATTCTGTATTCGTTATCACATTTATTGAACTTGATTTAGTGGCTTTTGGCTGAACGGAAAAACTTTGACTTTAATATACTATAACACTTCTACACAGTGTAGGAGGGAGGTAAGTGCAAAATAGTTAAATTTTTAGTAGTCCTTGTAGTAATCCTGTGTAAGTAGTCCCCAATTAATCAATTTTTTTTTTGTTTTATTTTAACATAAGAAAAGTGTTGATTAGGTCAATATCTCGGAACGTTTTCCTATCGTAATTAACGTTCTGTGTCTCAAGAAATATCGATTTATTACGAATAGTTACAAAACAGTATTTTTTCCAGTTTATCAAAGTTGATAAGGATGGTTTTTTTTCAGATATATTTTAGAAGTGGAATTCCTCGACGACTTTATATTTAAGATAACAAACAAAGCAGCGCTATTTTGTGGAAGAAACAAGTATCTTTTTTCATGTAAATATGTGTCAAATTATGAGTAAATTGACGTTCAGTTGTCATATTAACGGTTTTACATTGTGTTAAATAACACGCTTAAAAGGACCATTTTATACCAAAAACAAACTTCTATAGAAACGGTGAATCCAGACGCCACTATTGGTCAATTCTGTCATTCCTACAGAAATTATTCAAAAAATTTAAAGTTAGAAATTAGTCATTTTGACCTTTCCATATACAGCAGGACTCCACCATTCGATTAAGTAGCTTGATTTTTAAGTAATTCTGGCATAATCTGATAATGATATAGTGGAACTGTATACTAATTTGAATGATGTGAATATGTTTGTTGGACGTGACATCTTTGATTTTAATTTTGATTTATAAACGTTCTTTTACTTTCCACTCATTCGATTAAGTAGCATTTTTTAAGTAATTCTGGCATAATCTGATAATGATATAGTGGAACTGTTTGTACTTTTGCTGGTAGGATTTTCTAAAATGATTAATCAATATATTTGATGCAATAAGTGAATCACTGTTTATGACATAAGAGTTTTTGTACATCTCAGACTCAGTACTTTCTTACAGTTCACTGAAATTAGGATTCCTTAGATTACCCGACTTTCTGTTTATTCATTAATTAGTTTGAATGAGGGCCTAATCTGAGTGTGAGTGAATATAAAAAAATATGAAAATATATTAATGTTTGTTAGAAAGGGTTGTAAAAATAGCTTTTTTTAACCTAAATTTTATTTGTTGTTTTGGAATTCGTTTGGTTTAACCACTGCAACCCTGGAAGCGAAACAAAACGTTTATTTTATGATAAATATAAAGCGCTAACCGAAAAAGATCAATTGACTGGTGAGAAAAATCATTATTAAAGAAGTGATTGAAATGACATACATATTGAATTACAGCTAAATGAATCTGATTCAATTAATATATCTAAGCAAATTCTTTTTGGCAAAACAATCATTTCGTTCTAAAAACTTTATTTGAAGTAATTTTAAGAATATTTTAAAATACAATGTAAATTTTTTAAGAGGCTTTTGTTGATGTCTATTTTTTTAACTATTTTTCAAAATTACGTTTTTGCTACTAAAAAAGGTACTAAAATGTCATTTTGACCTATTCTATATTTTATTTTCAAAATCACACTTGTATCTAATACTATAAAAATCAATTTAATTATTATAAATTTAATATGATTATAATCTCAGTTCTAACTGATAAAATCTCTAAAAATTGTCAGAATAACTGACAAGATTATCACAGTGACAATAGACGTATTTTGGCGTCAGTGTTTACAATGTCAATCTCATTTTAACTCATTCTGATAAAACCAAATGATCTACGTTACTACAACTTAAAACTGAGATTAATACTTTCGCCAAAATATGCCTAAAGTTTAATAAATCCTGACTTTAAACAAAAAAATTGAAATTACAATTTTATCTCAAATTAACAAAATGAGCATTTTTAAAAGTTACTGAAACTTGACTATTTAGAAACTTTTAACGATGATGTCAAGTATGACAAAATTGGTAAAATTGATCAGTATTTAATGGGTTAGAAATGTAATTTTTATTTAAAACTGACACTATAGTTAATCTCCCTTTTTTAGAGTTTTTTAGAGTGTCCCAAAACAATGTTTCAATTAGTTTTCGGTATTTTCGATAGAGGGCCTTTTTACAAAAATTCATAAATTGCACTTTCATCTTAGATATTTCGAAAAAATCAAATGCAATGGTATAGCTTCCTATTACTTATTCTATAAGCAATCTATCGTTGTGTGAAAAATAGTATATTACGTAACTAGTGCTGTAAGAAGCATTTTACGCACAATATGGAAAAGGCAAGCCGCGTAGCGGCGAGTTTGTAATTCTATGAGTGCGTAAAATGCCTTAGAGCACGTGTAACGTACTATACTTTACCTACGACCAAATGGAAAGTCCTGTTTTCGCAATTCATATAATTCAGTAACTTTTCATTAAAAAAGTATATTTTCAACGTATTGACATCATATTTATGCTAATCATAAATATTATGCCACTAAAGAAAAACCAAATAACATAATAAAAAAAAATCACAAATCATGTTACTTAAATAATTATTAGTGTTGTTCTTAAAATAATAATTATTTATGGTGACATTACAGTTATTAAGAAGAAAGGGAAAACTTTCAGTAATATTACTTGATGTGTTTGCTATTGCAGATAATATTCTAGACGAAGTGGTAGTTACTTAAAACTCTATTAACAATGCATTACGCGATGATCTCCATCTAATATATTCTGATAAAGGAAGAAATGTAATCAAAATCAATTTTTCCAGCATTAGAGCAATAGTTTGTGGCCGATCTTAAAACTGTGCGCTTTTTTTACAGCTGTGCGTAAAGAGGTTCATTACGTAACGGAAAACTATGTGTAATTAGCTATTTACACTGAGGTCGTAGGTAAAATAGATTTTTTTTCGTTATCTGAATTAAAACGGAATTGCGTGTACTAATGACTGCCATTATAACCAAACCCTATGCAACATATAGTATTCTAATTTGATTAATAATGTAATGTTTATAACTGTAAAAAGACTATTCTTAACGATTTTTTAATAATATCTCGTGTTGTAAAAGAGATAGAGTATTTACTGCAGTTTTCACACAACGATAGATAATCTGATTGCTTATGGAATAAGTAATAGGAAGCTATACCATTGCAATTGATTTTTTCGAGATATCTAAGGTAAAAGTGCAATTTTTGTAAAAACGCCCTCTATCGAAAATACCGAAAACTAAATGAAACATTGTTTTGGAACACTGTATAGGACAGAAAATACCGCAAAAACAAAGTCTCTACGATTAGCCGTTTTCGAGATATTTCATTTCTTTCAAAGCAAACTTTGGATTACTCCCACCACTTTATTAGAAGAGATAGAAAAAAAAGTTAAATAGGAAAATTCTTCGTAGAGAATAGGGGATTACTTTTATGAGATTTTTGTATACGCTAACTTTCAAATATTTTTTGGGAACTGACAAACCAAAAATTTGTATTCGAAAATATCTAGCAATGCGTGTCAACTGGCCAGCAGTGTACGTCATAAGAATGTCATTTTTATAGTCAAAGAAAGTAAAAACAAACTTAGTTAAGCAGCTAAAAAGTTAGTTTAAGTACACTTTACTGATATTTATATAACAGTTTTCTGAAATTGGCCTATTATTGTCGTACTATTAATAATTCAAACATTATCTAGGTTATTGTTGTTGACTAGTTATAATAGTTGCGTTGACCTTCTTAAGAAATTCCTGTTAGCTAATGGTAAGAAGAAAACATTTGGTAAAAAAAAACGTAAATTTAAAGTTAAAATGTAATATACAATATTTATATTTACCTGACGATTTAGCGCTCGAATATTAGCAACGATGTGCACACTGACAACCGATTAACAGTAATAAACAGCACTAATTGTGAAATCAGTAATTCATTGTGATTATGACAAACCTTGGCATTGCTATCTGCATTGAATACTTCACTTTTAATTCAATTAGCAGTAGGTACTTACAGACACATAATGTGATTCCTCTACACTTCTAAACTTTCTAGCACCCCGAGTGGTATTTCTCAGTACCTTTGTCTCATGATACACTGTTTCTTGCACGGACATGCGGCCTTGACAGAAGGTGCAACAATACTACTTTGGTACTACCGCATTGGTACCATTAAAATAACTAGCAGAGAGCAAAATCACGAGCGCTTTCACCTTTGGGTACCGACCAATAAAATGTTACTAACGCTGTTACAATGGGTGGGTTTCCTACCTGGGACCAGCTGTGCAACAATTGTTTGGAGATGTTAGATTTTGGTATCAGCTGGGCTTCAGCTGTTAGGATGGGATTTAAAAACCATATGTTTTTCCAAGGTACAATATCTCAGTTATCAGCTGGAATGCAGTGGCGTGTAATTGAACTATTTCTACTTATTACTGTTTTTGTGATTTGTTTGGAATTATTAGATTAACAGAAGAATTGAGTAAAAGTTAGAATGATTTGGTTGTCATATTAACTTATTAAAAAAGTGTATAACAAAAAGCTAAAAAACATTTTTCACAATTTTCTACGTTCGAGATTTTTTTACTTAATAATAACATTTCATTTTTCTTTTTTTTTGGGATTTTATTGAAATTTGGGTTGATGCTTTTTTATTAAAAGACGTTCAGTCAAAATCATCACACATTTCCCACTAACTAGCAAAGTTATTATTTTTTTAGCATTTCAAGGGTTTTTACCGTTAGTTGGCGAAAACGCACAACCAATTCATTTTAAATATCACACTATTTTTGAATATTTTAAGGGATAATTTTCTTACAACTTACCAAGAATACACAGTGACTGGTCAGCACTGCAAACAAAGTTACCAAATAGGGATAGAGTAAAGTTTACCAAATACCGTTTTAAAAATTTTGATTTTCCGAGTACTTCCAAAGATATCCAAAAAAAGCTGAAATTTTGATTTTTTGTTTTTATTTATTTCTAGCCTTATTTGAAGAGATATCCCAAAACCGAATGAACATTGTTATTGCCACTTTTTATCAGCTAAACGATGACGATTTCGTATTTGACGCCCGACGTTTTGTCTGTCGGCAGCCATCATCAACTTTCTTTTTTCTTATGGGCGAAATAGAACGTTTAATTCTGATTTCAGTGATGTATGACAACTTATGATTTGCTTTATAAATGACGAAGTAAATCAATAAGAACTAATTTTACCTCAGTTAGTTGGCTTTGAATTTATGTGAAGTTTTATGAAAATTACTTGACAGGACCTGTCAAACGCGATTATTCGGTCTGCACTACTTTCAATAAAGTTTTTTTTCTAAAATGAAAAACTTTATTATTCACTTTTATACATTATTTCTAGATTTATTAGAAATATAATACGAGCACTTTGAGAGCAAATTGAAACTTTTTCTCCGCTACGCGTCGTTCGACAACTGCAATCGCGTGCGGAAAAGTATCGCTTTCCGCACTGGTTAGGAAAATAACTATTTTCCCACCCTAGTGTAGAAAAATATTTTCTTTCTGCACTAGTGCCGCAAAATGATTTCTTTACGCACTAGTGCGGAAAAGTCTATATTTCGATAACAAAAATAGTGCGGAAATGTTATCATTCGCGCATCGATCGTAGAATTTTTTTTTTATTTACATTTATGTATTTTTTGTGACGTTAATAATGGTTCCAAACCAAAAGTAATGACTGACACTTCTCCACAGTAACTTTTAAAGCTCTTTTTAAAGTGGAATTATGAGTTTATCATTTCGGCGTTTTGTATTTGCCCAACCGTCATCTACCTCAATCACAAAACAGAATAAATCAAAATAAAGTCTTAATTCGACAGTTTTCACTTTGACAATTCAAAACTCGATTAATTTAACAAGTATAACAATTTGGAGCCGTTAAAACCCTCTTTTGATCATTTTATAAGTATAATATCTATAGCGAAAATGTCAAACTTTAATCACAAAAGAGATGAGATCAAAATGAAGTCTGAATTCAACAGTTTTCACTCTGACAACACAACTCGGTTATTCTGACATACAGGGTAATTCAATATATCAATTTGTAGCTGTTAAAACCCTTTTTTAGTGTCTAAATTGATTTTTTTAAATGCGTTCTTCTTCTTCTTCTTCTTGAAATAGGCTTTCATCCTGTTGTTCCAGATTTAAGGAGTTCCTTGCTTCCGTGCGACGACGATCTTCTTTTAAATTAAGAATTGCTTCTGACAATAAATAGTTTAGGTTATTTAGATGGTTATTATTAATATTTATATTTAAAAATTTTTTTTTTTTAATATACTTAATTCGGAAAAAAATAGCTTTTCAGAATCTAAAATAAAATAATCTGGACCCTATTTAAAAATGTGATGGTTCCACAAAGACGTAACTTTTGATCTAGGTCCAAAATTAACGCCGCAAAAAATTAAAACGTAAAATTAAAAAATTCAGTTTTTTCAAAATATCTCAAAAAAACAAAAAATGGTTGTTTTCTAAAGGTCGTTTTATTAAGGCAATGTTTTTCCCTCGTTTAACCAAATCTGTATTTCTAACCGTTTTCAAGATCCCCATATAGTAGCCTTCCTTACACTGCACACACTATAGTAGTTTTATATTTGGTGGCGCTTCCTGTTAACACATTAATTCGGTTTGTTTCGAAGAGATCAATTTATGGTTCATAATTTAAGTTTAAATCATAACTAGTTAAAACTTAAACTTGTAATCTAAAATACTCACTCGTTTTCTAGGTTTTCTTCTTTTTCCACTTAGATGAGAATCGATATTCACTGCACTCCACCGCCAAAAATCAATTTTTACATTTGTTTTTATGTTTTTTTATTCACGAAAGTAATTAGGGATTTGTATATTTTTCACCAGGAGAATGATCTTTTTTGACCCCTTAACCCGTATACCTGCTTTTGTCTTGCGCATCCGGTAAAATGTTACGCCTCCTTTAACAATCAACTTCAACAACAATAAATACTAACCAGCAGTAATTTAGTAGGAGACGTGTACCAGTACTATTTTGTATAACGTGCGTTATTCGGGCATTCAAAAATAGACAACGATGCACATAGACGACCACAAACCATGTTACTAACTATAAATATGAATTTCGTAACTTTTTAAAAAAATCCGTTCGGGTTAATTGACCTCGCTGCAATCATCTTTATTGCAGTCAAGTCAATTTAATAGTTAAAGTACAGTAGCGTCACTGTAAATAACACCTAAGTCCGTTCACAATCTTTTTGTATTTATCCTATCCATGGATTTTTGTTCTTGTATGTTTTTGTCCATGATTTTTCTCTGCCAACTAGTAATAAAAATGTAACTTTTTAATGAAGAATTAAATATTATGATCTCTAGTTTTCTCTTGCAAAACTAATGAAAACTTTGTAGGTATTTCTGTTTAATAACTAACGCAAATCTTAACTTTATTAACAAATATATTATTTTTATTGGCAGGTGTAAAAAGTAAATAATTTATTATTATATTCCATAAAGCACCTTTTTAGTTAGACTAGATTGAAGTTTTACAGTACAGGGTGATTGTTTATATTTTAGTCAATACTGATGTCAAAATTGACATGGCAGTCACTTGTCAAATTTGTGACACATGTTTGGATTACTTTAAATGGGACACCGTGTAGTTTATTTGCTCAATCGGATGCAACATTTAAACTGAACATTTTAGACATTAAAATTGACC